>VZTA01008445.1:172046-224822 GCA_013398855.1 Mohoua ochrocephala | reverse complement strand
AGAGTGGAGTAGAGGGGCAGAGTAGGGCCAGAATCACCTCCCTTGATTGTCTAATCACGTCCCTTTTGATGCAGCCCAGGGTATGTTTGACTTTCTGGGCCATGTCCAGCTTTGGCTTTCTGGGTCATGTCCAGCCTCTCCTCCCCCAGCACCCCCGAGCCCTTCTCAGCAGGGCTGCTCTCGATCTGTTCATCCCCAGCCTGTGCTGATACCGGGGGTTGCTCTGACCCAGGTACACCACCTTGCACTTGGTCTTGTGAAACATCATGAGATTCCCATGGGCCCACTGCTCCAGCTTGTCCAGGTCCCTCTGGATGGCATCCTGTGCTTCAGGTGTGTCAACTGCCCCACTCAGCTCGGTGTCACCTGCGAACTTGCTGAGGGTGCACTTGACATCCCTGTCATTAATGAAGGTATTAAGTAACGCTGGCCCCAGTACGGACAATCACTAAGTGTCCTTATGACTTCTACGATCTATCTGTACCACCAAATAAAGCAAGTGGGAGAGAAAGGGCAAGGGGTAGATGGTGGAAGCACTTTCTCCCCATTTTACAGATTTGGAATCAAGCCACACGAGGAAAGTTGAGTAGGTGACAAAGTTTGCATAAGAAGAGAGTAGCAGAAGCCTAGGTAAGATGTGGGTCATCTCATTTCTTCTCCCCTTGCCCATCTGTTAAATATGGCAATAGCTGAGAGAAAACACGGTAGGGTTTATAGCATATTGTCTGTGAGTGGGAAGTACAGTGAATTTGTAAAACCTAAAAAAATCCTTTGACCTTCAAGGAGGATATATCAAAAAATGGCTATCTCATTATAAAGCAAAAAAAAGGTTTAAAAGTTGTCTGTGAGAGTAAATAAATGAGATCTGCAGCAAGCAAAGAGGAAAGCCAGGGTTCTGCAGATCAGATACTTTTTACTTGGCTGCAATGTTTGAAACGGAGGTCACCCTCCCTGTTCTCACCTGAATTTTTTTCAGATAAGAAAAATAAGCTCAGAAATGAGCAGTGAGAGGAGGGCTGGTGACTTTAGAAGCTTGGAATGTTTACTTGCATTACTTTGCTATACATTTTTACTTCTAATTATTCGCCAAGAAAATCTTTGACGGAATTTAAACAAAAAATGCCCATATTGAATTTAATGTGCATTCTGGATTTACGCATGAACCCTACTTACCTCATCCTTTCAGTTTTAGAGCTTAAGATGCCTTGCTGCTTCATCCTTCTGTATCTTTTTCTCCATTTTCCTTGCCTGACAGTTTCTTGGGTGCATATAATTTCTTTCCTCCCTCAGAGCCATCAGTTTTAAATCACAAAAGACTTTTTCTTTGCTGAAGAGTCGTATACTGGTACTTATCTTTTTCTCTTTATATCTTTCTTTAGCTTGTTGCAACACTACAATCCTATATGTAGCAGCTTAAGAGAAAAAAAAAAAGGGGAGAAGGAAACCAGGGAAGAGAAAATACTACAAAAGAGCTCTAAGGAGACAGGATTTTCTTGTTATTTGTGAAAAACATCAAAATGCATCCACTACTTAGCTATTATTTGCTATGGGGAAAAAAGTCCTTTATTAAACATGAAAACTAAAATTTCAGCTACATTCTTAAAATACAGTGGGCTATAAATAGAATGTGAATAGTGCAGCTGGGCAGCATTATAATAGAATTTCCTTCTGTTATATAAGGGAGAGAGGGATGACCTTCATCACTCACTGTAAGCTCTCTCATGAATTATGAGTCATTCAACTATTAGTGGAATTAAAATCTATAACACTGCCAATCATTGTCCTGTATCCCTATGGAGCTCTTCCTTTTGCTGTCAGCATGAGGACGTCTGCAGTCCCTGCACATATCATGCCAGTGATATGTTTATAACCCAAGTAAAGGAATAGTGATTCAGTTTTAAGCTGCTTCTACAGCTTTTTCATGTTTGCATTGAGAATATTTATTGTTTTCTTGATGAGTTGTTGTCAATTGTAGCATGAAATGGGTGTGGTTTTTTTCCTTTTTTGTGCTTCAGCAATTTTGTACAATCTCTACATGATTTAACAGTTCAGGAGTAGCAATGCAAATTAGTTGTCACTGGTCTATGGACTAAGAGTTGTGATAAGAAGCCACTGGTAAGAAAATGTAGGTAAGAATGTTTTAAACTTTAGCACACATATAGCATGTGCAATACCCTGACCAAAGAGTAGAGGACTCCAGCAGGAGACCAAGCTCAAATCAGGGTGTCAAAACAACTCCTAGTTCTTCAAAATTTGTTTGAGTTGCTTTGAGGCCTCTTTTGTTTGTTTTCCATAAATTGCCTCTGAACTAGATACTTGGAAATTTACCGTAATTCTTAACAGAGCTGACCTTAAACAACCTTTTGCAAGGCTGAGAAAACGCTGGTTGCATCAGTCATTCATATGTGTAAACATCCTAACTCGTGATTATGACTGACTTGATTCCTCACTCGAGGAAAACCGAGACCTTTCATCAGTACACTGTACAGCTAAAGGCTTCCTTCACACCCACTGGAAAAGAGGTAACATCTGGCAAAACTAGCTCTTCTCTTTTCAAATTAGTTCTCTTTTGTTTAGAACCCTTATCCATCTTTAGCGGGTAGCACGAGTGTGTTAGTCCTGTTTCTCATGTGCGAATGGAGCTGTGTAACTTTCAGATGCTAGTAGGTATCTAAAATAGGTATGTCAGCGTATTTCAAGGTATAAAAGTGTTTTTGCTATCTGGGAGAAAAGAAGTTCTTTTCTTTTTCAAGATAGGGCTAATGAGGAAACAGAAGCATGTCTTACAGTTAACATGAGATGCTGTACTGAGAATGATGAACAAAGTGAAAGCAAAACCACCTCTTTGTCAACAACTACAGATAGAGGTCCAATTCCTCTTAATTAGTCTTTCTAATGAGGATTGGCACAATCAGTGTCACACAATAGAGCTGAAAAATATATTATTTTTATGTTACAGTATTCATGGATGCACCTAGTTCATCATGGCCAATTAGGTGCTCTGAATTTCCGTTGCTACAAATACCACTTCCTTTGATGATATTGGGTGTGCAGTGAGAGGCATAGTTTCAGTTATTGGTGTGATCTGTGATTGATCAATTTTCCACAACAAAGAATTGTTAGCAGGGCCACATGGTGAAGCAGTCAGTGGAAAATTCCCTTTGATAACATTTCTATCTAATTTTGGAGCACCGCCACTGCCACACATGAAATACCAACACGATTGAATTTCTTTTTGCTGGCATTTAGCAGGACCTATGGGGGTGTGCAGAAATCAATGGGGGATCAGGAGTCTGGAAAATTGCATACTTGAAGAATTAATGAACTATAATTCTGTATTACATTCTCAATCACATTTTGCTTCCTTTTCATTAATGTAACTAAATTAGTTTTCCGTGGACAGGGTACTTTATAAACTGCAATCATGGTCTTGATGGGATTAAAAAAAAAAAAAAAAAAAAAAAAAAAAAAAGAAATTTCTNAAAGACCTGTTATAATAGTAGCTATTTTTTCATGCAACATGACAGTTGGAAATTTTTAGAGTGAAGAACATATCATCTGCAGCACTGACTCCACCTGTCGAAGCAATTTTAAGATGATTTAACCAGAAGTTCTACTAGGATCTGGGAGGTGTTGAGATAGAAACAGCAACTCCAAAGACATTACAAAGGCTTTTTTTTTCCCCAAGATGGGCCTAATTCATTATCCAGGGGAGCAGGGAGAGGAAGGGCCACGGTCTTCACTCTTCTCTGAAGGCTGTGTCTTAGATAACTAGTGTTTCTAGCGCTGTGTAGAGAAAGTTCTTTTTCTCATGGAACTGTGTTAGGGTAGGATAGAATTGTGGGTGACTCCTGTCCTTGCTGTGTCCCATGGGCCATCTGTAGTCTTGCCCTTTATGATTCGAACTTGTAACTGAATAAAATGTTGGGATGAAATTGTATTTAAAATCAAGAATATTCTATGGTTTAATGACAATTTTGATGTGAGAATCTATAAAGTGAAAAGAATGCCCTAGTACTCAAGATATGATATCTTTAAAGAGTTCCTTGAAGATGACAAATCAGAGTGAGACTGTAAATGAAATCAGGCTCTAGGACTGTGATTGACAAAGGAACAAAGTTCCTTTTGGAGTCAGGTGCAGTGTTAAAAAAAAAAAAAGCTGATTAAACTTTACAAAATAGATTTAAAAGTCATTCCAAACAATTTAGGTTTTCTGGCGTAACTGATATCTTCCTGGATTATGTCAGCATTCTTATCCACTGTATTCTTGAGGGTTTTATTCCTCTTTATGATATTTATATGCATGTGGTATATGACAATGTAGTGGGATGGAAATCCCAAAAGCTGATCTTTTGTTTTAACTGTAGGATAGCTCCAGTATACTGAACTACTTTCAGGGTCTTGCATTTCTCCACCTGGACCTGTTTTTTGCATAAGTTCTCAAATCAAAGGTCTGGTTGAACAGGAGGGTATTCTCAAGTATCATTGTATTAGAAGTCTATTGTCACATGAAAACCGACACAAACACTTTTTGGTTCTTAAATGCAAGAGATGGGACTCTAGAATTTGCAGTAGAGATAATGAACCCTTTCCAAGGCTACTCCAGAAAATTTGAGTCATTGATAGCAAAGAACCTCATGTAGTACAGTGAACTTTCATTTAGTCCTACTGAATAAGGCCTTTTCCTCCTTCCATATGTATTTACTAAAATTAGATAACCCAGACACCATCTTAATCCTACTGTATATTCTGTTATCTGAGCATAAATCTGAATAGCTGAGACCTGATCTTTTGTATACAAGCCAGCCATAATATCCTTGAAATTGTATTGACATATGCAAAGGCATATCAGAGTCTGACTGTTCCAAATGTACCCATGAAAAAACCCAAAAACGTTGAAGATTTATCTGTTTAAGCAGCTTCAAAGCCTCCTAAACCACTTCTTCAGTGATCTGTTGCTGAAATTATTTTTCTTTCAGTTGTTTGCACTTTATTTATACTGCGTGTGGGGCAGGGATGTGGGTGGCCCTGGAGGTCAGCATTAGGCTGGAAAGTCTGTTGCTGTTGAAATGAGATCTCAAATTTAGCCTGAGTCAGTAGTGACTGAACATTATGGAAGATGCTGGCTGCTCATTAATCTCTATAACCAGATCCAGTGATAAAACCCAGTTAGCACTGGGACAGATTATTGCAATTGGGAGTCTCTATTAAGCAGCTTAAGAGACTGGGTGTCATGTATTATTCTGTCACAGAAAAACTTCCAGTGTGGAGATAACTGAATTCGAAGTATTCACAGCTCCCAATCTGTGGTGTTGACTTCTTACCAAGCCAGGACTTTGGTTTGCATTGACCTGGATAAAGCAGTTTATGACAGAAAATACTTATGGACTGTGCTGTTCTCTGTGTCTCTGTAAGTTTGTGAATGCAGGCTTTTCTAAGAGGAGGATTTGGTGATTAATATTTAAGTCTTGAAGTGAGTAATATAAAATGGTAGCAACCCCCCTCCCCTCCCCCACACCATGGTTCTTTGTTGAATGCCGCTTGACTACATTAGAGCTTGGTCCTGTTGCTGGATGAAAGAGAACTGCTATCTTTCTAACTGGCAATTTTATACCACTTTCAGTCTTCAAAAAGTCTTATTATACAGAAATTCCCTAATAATATGAATCAGACATCTAGTTCTCCTTTTTTTCTTTTTGTACCAGTGGATATTTTGCTAATGATCTTATTTTACTTTTCAGGGAGCAGAGTTTTCTCAGTGTTCCCGAGAGAGAGGGGTATAATAGCTAAAATTGTTGCCACAGCTAAGGAAATGAGTGATTCTGAGGTATAAAGAAGGTATTTGGGAGAGCAAGGTTTTTTCATGTCAAGGGGAGCTAGGTGTATACAGCTCGTACTTCCAAAATGCCTCTGATTGTGTGTCTACTTTATTAGAGTGAGGCCTCAGCAAAAAAAAATAAATTAATATTTCAAGTTGAAAAATGGGTAACAAAATATGGAAATAAGAAGGCTGACTGGTTTAAGACAAATGCACAGGAGAAAACCTGAGTATTTGAAAACCAAATCAAGTGCAATGTAAGCATGTAATAATCAGTTACCCTGTTTGGGGCAAGCAGGTATGTACAGTATTGCCAGGAGTGTCTGCATGAATTACCTAGGTTAGAGAGAGTTCACGTGTTTGTGGTGTTTTGTGGGCTCACCAGTCTCCCAGGTGTTTTCTCCAGCCTCAGTGTTTCAAAAGCCCAAATCACAAATCTTCTGCTGTGCAAAATGTCATCGGGTGGAAGCACAGCCAGAGCAGGTAGTACTGAAGTGCTGTGGTCCAACTGTGTAGCTGGTCTCCAGTTTGGGATGAAGGTTACTTCCAGTGACTTCTGTTTCAAACCTGGCCACTTGCATCAGTGGGATGGCAGATTTGGTATGTGCAATTGTGCTCTTTATTTGAAAAGGAAAAACAGAGGAGAAGGCTACCTCTATGGTAGCCAGTGGTAGTTCTGTCATAAGTCAGAGCAGGAGCAGGATGAGACCATTTCTTCTGGCCTATCACACATGGTATAGGATACTGTTTTACTTCCTATGGAAGCTGGGGATGTTGCCTTTATTTTTTAATTCTTTTCCCTTCACTCTTCTGCACCTCTTTATAACCAGTTAAAGACCAAAACTTGAAGACTCAGAATAAGGTGTCTCTTTTGTCCTGCTTAAAGAAGTCGTTACTTGCTATTGGAAAATAGACATTCTTCCTTTTCCAGTACTTAAACATTTTGTTAAATTTTTTTCATAAGTGAAAATATAAAGCCTTTTGCTAACTTTCTTCTATAGAGTAATATTTCATTTTCCATGCTTTTCCATCAAACAGGACTTCATTATCGCTGTTAATATTCCATATAGCCCACTGATATACCATAGCCACTGGCCAAGCAAAACTTCAATCAGTTTTTCTTCTCTTGTCAGCTCACACCTCTGACTGAGCAGCTGCAAGATGATTCATCAGAGAAGGTTTCACCACAGGACAGGGGAAAATTATTTCTCACTGCTTTTCCCATACTAATAAGATAATTTCAGCTGTAGATACTTTTGCAGCCCTTCCTGAGCCATGCTATGCCTATTTGAAAACAGAAATCTTTTTATCCAAATGTCAGGAAATTTTTCCATGAAATCAGTGCTTTTGCTCTGTAAGACACGTTTCTGCTGCATTTTCTTGTTTAACAGAGTTGGGACAGTCATATTTTGTCCCGTTACGGAGCACGTTACTAGAATTAGTGACCAGCATTAGCTGTGAGAATTAAAACAAAATTCTGTGCAAAAGGAACATCTATATTCTGGCATATGCTTAAGATATCATTTGCCTAAAAAGTTAGCGGTGAGGAGAATTGTTTTGGATTTCTTTTGTTTGGTGGAAAAATCCTGAAAGGAGTAATGGGTTATTCAGCATGGATGCAGTAATGGTTCCAATGCAATGGCAAACAATCTGTAGGGAGTAAGGCATTCTTCAAGACCTGCAGCATGCTTCCATACATGTTTGTGATGGGAGGCTTTCTTGTATAACTCCACTCCAACTTTGCATGCGGTCATAGCAAAACCAGAAGAACGTATTTCTTTGTTTATTGACATTGGATAAAGCATTTCATCCCAAGTAATACTTCCTGTGTTATAGATTCATCAGCTAGTTTGCAAATAAATAGAGGGAAGCTGCTTTTGTTGTCACTTTTCCAATACTGATGTGACATTCACAGCTTGTTTTTCTTGAATAATCAATGAGTTCATCTGAATGCATTCCACTTGTGCCTGTGATACTGCGCTTATACTTATAAGACTTATAGATTCACAAATAAATTTTTCTGGAGAGAGGAACACAGGCCTTCTTTAATTCATGTCTGTTACTTTGACCTAAATAACACTCATTTCTCCAGCTCATCACCAATAAATACATTCCCCTTTCCCAAAGAAGTATATGCTATCCAGTGTCTTCATGCCAGCATGAAGATTAATATCAAGTCTTAACAAGAGCTCTTCTCTTTCAGCCTCTGATTTTACGTGCACTGTTGGTTCTCTGGGCTATGTAGCTTTAGCCAGCCCCAAGAAGTTATGTTGTACTGACCAGGTGATGCCAAGCGTTTAGCGCGGTCACTTCTGTTCTGCCTGGCGAGCTGTCTGCCAGACAGCATATTCCCCAGTGGCAAGGGAACTTCCAGACTGCAGTCCTTTCTTCTTTTCTTTTCCTTTTTCTTGAGTAATCTGTGGCTTTCTGAGCGAATAGCAGTAGATAAGACACAGACTGCAAGCCAACCTTTTCTCACTACTGTAACATAATTTTCATTGATCTTCCTCTGATCTCTCAAACACCTCTGAGGTCCCACTGGCTCCTGGCTGCTCACAAGAAAAAGGCCAGAGTTTATACTGATTTAGAAAGGAACACACTGAGCAGTGGAAGATTGTAAAGGTTTGGCATTTCTCAGTCCTGCAGCATGACTACTCAGATGATTATCTTGGAATTCATAGTGGAGTTGAAAATTCTGTTTTAAACCAATAGAGACTTATGACTTAATTTGTGGTGCACAAAGCAGCAAAATATACACTTGCTGCAATACTCCAGTATTGGTAATTTTTATCATCATAAATACTGATAATGTACATCAGGCGTGCCTCTTTAGAGAGGCTGTTGATAGAAAATCAGACTGATGCATCATAGTGAAAATTTCAGATGAGATTTTGTTAAGGATCTGTAAAGCTTTTAAACACCAAAACACTCATGATACGGTTGTACAGTTATTCCAAAGAAATGAAAAAAAATAAAATATTTGGCATGTAAATAAAATACCCAGAGCACATCCCACATACCCCCTGTCATGTATAAGAAAAACACAACTCAAAACCAAATGTGGGAGACGGTGCTATACCTTGTAGTTTATGCAGGTGTTCCCCACATACTAATGTTTTTATTACCTTCAAATGTGGCACAAAGTGTTCTCAATGGATAAGGAAGTCTCAGGTTTTCTTAAAGTTTGTGTTTGAATAGGTTTCACAAACTACTAGATAAGAGTGTGTCTATCTAGGCCACACATTATTATTCTCAGAAAAGAGATTCATTACCGTATTGTAGCTGACAATTTATTTTCTTAGCCAGTTTACGCTTTCTCGTATGAAAATAGCAAATGATATAAATGGGAGGTAGCAGGGACTGTGGGCAGAATTTTGACATATTTCACATATATCTCAGTGGTCACATCACACCTCTCCTTCATATCTGCATCTCAGAGCATACTAGATGAACCGCTGACGTACTTTAAGAGTTTGAGTCTGAAGCTGTTACTTCACTTCTTAGTTTTAAAGATTCAACCTTTAAAGAAAGGTTGAATCCTTGCGTTGGCCAGAGTGGCCAGTACACTAAGAGTTTATTCATTGTTCAAACTCATGGTGGAAGGTGATTAGAGCTTTTTGTTTCTGAAGGCACTTTGCACATGTTGTGCCTCCCTTTGTGCTGGTTCTATACGCACCTCTCACAGGTATGTTACTTCTGGTGTAAAACACAGTGATAAGGCAGTGTATCTGATAGGGAACAACTCGGTTTTACCCCTGTTTGACTCCACACTCCTGGTATTCCGTAACTGTTAACAGCACTCATGCTCTGGGACCTATTCTTTAGTACAGCTTACTGTGTACCTGAAGGCACTGGAAATGAACATGTCACAAAGTTCTCTGTATGTCTTCTAAGTCCATGAGTTCAGATCTCTTTAGAACATGCTTTGGGGGATTTTGGATCTAGTGAGTATATCAAAAACATCTGTTTTATGACAAATTGTTAGTGTAAAGTTTAGTCAGTGAAAGCTGTTCATTTAAAAGACACACTTCCCAAAGGAATTTCCAGGAGAAGGAGAATGTGTTGTGTTTCACCCTCGTGATTTACGCATTTTTTTGGAAACCCAGTTGTTTTCTTTGATGGTTAGAGAGGAACCTGCAGTCAGTTATGCTGAGAGTCAAAAGTGCTGGTATGAGTCAACAGGAACCCCACAGGATACGGAAGCCCTTCTAACCTAAAGTTGGTGTCCCCAAGAGCTTAAGTAAAGACCACAGTGAGTATTTAATGTTTTGACATACCCCAGAAAAAAAATCTTTATTTTATCAGGCAGCCTGCACCACTCAAAGGGTTAGCATCTTATTATATGAACTGGGACTTAATTCTTTTCTTCATATTATGGGCAGCTTACCACAGATGTCAGATTACCTGTCATGTATTGTGACAAAATGAGTTGTTACTATGTAGGCAGTAAATTTGGATTAGCAGAACCTCTGCTGCTGTTAGGCCCAAAATCAGTAGCCAAGTACTTTTATGGAAACGGTTCAAAACTTCACTGCAATTAATTCTGCAAATTCAAGTGTCAGTAGTGAAAATAATTCTGTGAAACCCAGAAACATTGTTCTTTCATTGGATGAATATAGCAATTTCCTCTGTGTGAATTTTCTTCTGTTTTGTTGTTCTTGATAAACAGACATTGATGAGTGCTCAGATGGCTTTGTTCAGTGCGACAGCCGAGCTACCTGCATTAACCTGCCTGGCTGGTACCACTGCGAATGCAGAGATGGCTACCATGACAATGGGATGTTTTCACCAAGTGGAGAATCCTGTGAAGGTCAGTGTCTGAAAAAGGTGGGGTACTGTTATGGCTCACATGAAAATGTCTAGAAAATATCTAGTGTTTCAGATTGTGCTGGCCACGCATCGTCTGGAACACTGCAGTGAAATTCAAACCTTGACCCAGTCTAAATAAGCATCATCAACAAAGGCAAAAGAATATAAAGTGCAAGTATACCTATAATGTGGAGCATTTCTGTGTTTCACTAACGTAATATGTAAAGTCAGGCACGGTGATTAAAATGCAGTTTCTCTGGCCCTACATCTGCTTCTGTGCTTGTCCCTTGCATAAGTGATTTCCCATGGGCTGATAGCATGCACCGTAATCTGTCACTCCACAGTAATCTGTTTATATGTCAGATTCTTTGTCTATAGAAATGGGCCTCAATCCAGACCTCATTTCCTCCATTTTGTTTTCCTTGTACACTGAAATAGTTGGTGATGAAAATATTTCCCGTTGCAAAAAATGACTATGCATCCCCGACACCCCTTCCTTTACCTTGGTTAATACTGTGGTGTTCCTCCTGTGTAACGACTAACTGCTTCTAGAAGGCTGCAATTTGCAGACCTACATTACAAACTAGGAAGCTCAGGGGACGTAGGGCTGGGGCAAGGTGTAGGGGACAAGAGAGTGACAAGGGGGACAAGGAGATGGAAGGGTTTTCTGTGTTTATGAATGATGTTGGAGAGAACAGCGGATTAATAAGAGCACAGTTATTTTCAGATGCAGATCTCTCAGTACGGAATGTTATTCAGCTCTTAAGATGTTTCATGCTGCTGCTCTTAAATAACAGAACAAACCAGTCTTTTTTTGCCATGGACTTCTCAGGGCAAAATTATCACCCTTTCTCTCTTCTTTCTCTGAGTGCTGAAATATTCAGTGCTCACAGTGTAAGCTTTCTTATTGCTGTTTAAACTCATATTGGTGGGCTGCATCGGTCCCAAAGGGAAGCAATTGAATTAATTTCGCTAAGGCAGACACACAGACAGTTCTCCAGGAGTGAGAATGACCTTTCTGGTATACCCATCATCAATACTTTATTTCAACACATTTTCATCACAGCTGAAAGCCTGTATTCCCAGGAGGAATCAGCAATTTGAGGCAACCACTGCTTTCGTTAAGTCGAGCTTTCTTTGTCAAGAACTAACTAAATGTCAGTGTTAGCTGGCCAGGAGTTAGGACAGGAAGGTGCAAAGAATAAGTTGTGATCCCTCTGATTATAACATTGCACTTCTGTCACTCATGGCACAGGTAATAAATACTACAGCCAGGCATTTATGGAAATATTCTCAATATTCCCAACTTTTGCCTTCAGCGTCAGTGTAACACTTATCTCGTGGGTTGAAGATAGTGGTTTGACATATGCTGTCTCAAGAGAGATACATGATACAAAGTGACTGTGTTAAGATGTGTGCAAACAAGTAGCAATTAAACAGCAATTTCTAAACAAATGAAAAGCCAAGGGAAAAGAAACATGGGGATTGCTATATGTATACAGAAACGGCAATTATTAGACTGTTTTGACCTTTTCTGCAAAGAGCCAGCAGCTCTTTATTAAACATACACAGAGGATAACAAGTAATTAGAATTCAATCACAGATGCCAGGAAACCATCTTCATTACTGATAACCCCAGTCACTAACAGCAGAACACTTTCGCTTTGATTGATTTCAGCTCCAAACACTGGAATCCTTAGCAACCTGAGGTCGTAGAATCATAGAATGGCTTGTATTAGAAGGTACCTTAAAGATCACGTAGTTCTAACCCCCTTGGGCAGGGACGTATCCCCCTAGACCAGGTTGCTCAGGACCCCATCCAGCCTGGCCTGGATGGAGAGGAAGGTTAGGTATTTGATTAGTCTTAATACATCACCTTTTGTTGGATTGAAGCTTGCGATATGTTGTCTCAGATAAAAACAAAGCCGGAAAGGGTGTGGAGAGACAATCTAAAATCCATTGCAGTATGGAAAGTTGAACTTGCAGTAGCACGATACGGTAGTGCAGAAGCAATCATCTTCTCTGCTGTCAGACCTTTCCACTGTAAGAGATTTCCCTACTGGGTTTAAAGACAGAAGAAAATGGATTGCTTTTGACAGTTCTTCAGTAACCCCTGGTTAGATGTGATTAGATTGAGCTGTTGGTGGATGGTCTTTTAGACAGTCACTTTAATGGGGCAGCAGCTTCCAGACTATACTAATCTCAAATTTCAAATCTCAATTCTCCAATTCTCACTATCCAGGACCAGTGTCCTCTGAAACTTTCTGGCTTGTGCAAGTCCTTCAGCTTGCAGAGCTCTAGAAGGAATAGTGCAAACTACTTCAAAGTAGTGTTTTATATAGAGTGCATAATAGGCTTGACTTGACTCATCTTCTGTAAGTGTTAGTTGCTTTGAAGTAAGATCCTTCTTTCAGTGGAAAAAACCTGTAAAAGCCAAGGAAGTGTGGATTTAAATTTTCTTTCTTGACTGTTCTACTTGGTCTTCCTCAAATCTGGGTCTGTTTGTGTCCCCTGGGCATGTGCTGATAGTACTATACGGAGCATTTCAGTGATCAGTGTAATCAGTTCTTTGTTTCCTTCAACAAAGCCTCCAATTTTAAAAATCCATGTGGACACACCTCTGTTAAAATCACAGAGCCACAAGAGCGTGTCCTTAAAAACCTTATTTTAACAGAATTCCAAAACTGCGCCTACTCCTTTTGCAGGAAAGGTCCCTTTAGGACTTAATACTAAATATTCCTAGCTAGAGGTGGGCTCCTTGGTAGCACCAGACTTTTTCACTGCTTGATAATGAAATAATAGTTACTGAATTACTTATTTTACACATCTATTGACCTTGGCTACTGCTGCTTCTTTGGCACAACTGAGAATGTTGAGTATTTTGACTAATGTATTTGAATGCAAAAATTCATAATCCCATCTTATTGTAGCTACAGGCAATGGAAGACCTAGAGAGTCCTTTGCTAATAGTTTTGATTCACATTATACCCCTAGGTAGACCTATGGTGTCTGTAAAAATTACTGAGAGAAATTATGGGAAATGCAGCTGTAGGGCTTCCACCTCTTAGCAGCACTTGCTGGTTTTCCCTTGGAAATAGAATTATGTTATGCCTCATTGTATTTCCAGAAAAAGTGAAATATCAGCCATGTAGTCCTTGCGAATTGTATGGCTTTGGGAAGTCTTAAATTTTATATATGTAAATACAGCATTCAGCATGGTATATTAACTGGTATCTTCCTCTTCACCCCCTGACAGCTTTTCTTTATAGTTTCTTTAAACAGTCTTGTTGGTGCTGAAGGTTGTCTCTTATGTACCATTTCATAAAGCGAGCTGGGCTAAGGGAGTAGATATTGCATCCTCAGGCTTCATTGCAGTAAAAAAACTAGAACAACTGAGGGCAAAATCCTAAAATAAGAAAGTTCAGGCCCCATTAATGTTTGCCCTGCAGTTCTGTGTAACACACTGATTCCTTTGAATTTGTCCTTTGCAAAGTCTAAAAGCTTCCATAAGCAGTTGAAGAGGGAGGCCGTGTTGGTTCGTACCAGAATAGTGAGGGTTATACCTCATCAGTTGTTGGACATTTGGCACACATCCACATCCAAAGAATAGCTCACCTAATTAAGGCAGCCCCTTAGGACTTACCGAGAGTATCTGTCAGGTACCAGCTGTTGTTAGTATAGAATATGAGATCAATGTACCTTCACTCTCAGCGGGTACTACATTCTTTAAATGAGACAGATGCAAATGAAAGGTTTGGATAGATCAATCCAGAATGCCCAATTCATAAAAGAATCTTTTTTGGTAGTAAGGTTTTATCCATATGTGAACTGCCATTTGGGTTTTCTGATCTGAAGTATCTTATATATTTCTTCTGCCATCCTGCTTCCAGAATTAGAATCACGTCCTTCTCTGTGTGACAGAGCAGCCTGCCTGACAGCACAGAGGCTGAGGCTCTACTTGAACACTATTTTCAACAATCCAGGATAATGAGGGATGGAGGCATATTACAAGCCTCAATATGCTCCCCAGCCTTACTGACTGAGCAGAGTCCAAAACGGTCACTCCAGCATCTATTGCTCTGGATCTGGAAGGTAGAGGAATTGCTGGCTCTCAGGATATCTCAGTTTATCTCTCAGTACATTCAGTATTTTAACTAGTACATGAAATTTCTTGTAGTTGAAAAACCGCTGTCAGTCTGGAGTCCTACACTTAGGTTTACCAGAAGCTTTATTTTTGATAGCACTTAAGGGAAACAGGAAATAAAAAAAAATCACTACTCTTCAGCAGGAAACCTTACTAGCACTCACAAAGCTCCATCAAAATCCTTTTGCTTTTATTCATGATCATTAAAGGTCAGCAAATAAAGTGACTTCTTTCTTTTCTCCATCTATCCATGCCAAGTAGAGCTATAAGCATTAAGGCTTCAATACCGAATTTGGGAACCCAACTCAAGCATCGCCAAACAGAAGGCGGGTATGGAGACACGTTAGTATTTAAATATTCTGGAGTGTGGGAAGAATAGAAAATTTTCAGAGTTTCTCCTCTTTTATAAAAGGACTGATAAACCGAAACTTGACCACTATATTTTAGAAGACAGCAATTTGAACACATTTACTGTGTAGAGAGACAACATTTCTGTCGAGCTGATGTTACCAACATCTGAAGTCTCAGCTCTTCATCTTCCACATCTGGTAAGCACTCTCACAGGTGGCTTGCGTGAACTCACAGATAAATTATTCACAATTCGCTTGCTCTTTGAAGAATAATTACACCAGTCAATAGGTTTACTGAGGACAGAAAAGAACAGAAATACAACTTTCTGCTCAGATGAGCTTGGGCTCCCTAGCAAGTGCACTCCTTCTTGTTTTGCCTTAAGCAAACAGTACTCAGGTATCCTGGTACTTTCACCTTGCTGAGCTAATGCTATTCCTCAGAGCAAAAGTGACTGAGAAATGTCAGTTGCTTCAGAGCGAAGGAACTGTCCACCCTCCCAAACCACCTCTGCCAATATTTCTCAGCGATACAAGTGTTCATCTTTTCTTTACAAAAATGAGAGTGTAACCACTATCAGAATGGTTCTGGTCTCAGGCAGACCCTTTAGGGCTTTGTGATAATCTTCTGCATGTAAGTTGGATATTTCATCAGAGCAACTTTCCATCAGCTATATCAGAGTAGGTCTCTGAGCCATTTGACACTTCCTAGCAAGGTGTGCACCGTTCTTTTGTTTTCTAATTGTGCCTTGTTTATGTTCCTTGTGAGTTTACTGTGAATTTTTGCATCTGCCATTTGTGAGGTTTTTGTCTGTATAACTCAGCTCTGTTTTTTAGAGCTATCCATAGTAGTTCCAAGATCTTTTTCCAGAATACATCCGAAAGACTGATTTGATTTTTCAATGGCTATTTCCCCATGCACTTTTCAAATGAATCTCATCTGGCATTGTTTGCTCAGTCAATATCACAAAATGCTTCTATGTTTCACTTTTAATATCTGGGTTTTATACTTTACTATCAACAGCCTTATCATGGCACTGCAGAAAACATTCTGGCACAGATTCTTGGGGAACTTCCTTGGGACAACTCTCCATTGTGACAACCTGACCATTTTTTACTGCCTTTTATTTCACAATAATTATCCCCTTTTATCCCTTTCATTATATATAATTATTAATAGTAATTATTATTAATAATAATTATTAATGAATATAATTATTATTAATCTATGAGTCAATGACCACTTTTCTTCCGTGGCACATAGATCCTGTAAGAGCATGTATTGTGCAAGGAAGGTCATGAGTAAAAATATTAGAAGATATGAAATCTGTCCCTCTTTAAAATATTTTTAATTAGTATAGTATACTTTGAATCGGAATCTGTGATATGATATCTTTAAACAATCTTCTTTCTATCCGAAAATGTTATCCTTTTGGTTGCTAGTTTTAATTCATATTTAAAACTTCATTGTTTTGATGTAATAGCCTCTTTGAATCTAAGCACTACCACAGAGATTTTTTTTTTTTTGCAGCCTTCTAAGTTCCTTGAAGGATATTGAACTTGTGGTCACTGTTGGTCACCAATGTAGTTGCTTGGTAGAGACATTCTGAATCAGAGGCTGCTTGCTGCTCAAGGCCAACTGAAATAGTGCTTTGTCCCTCTGGGTTTCTTTGACTACCTCTTCCAAGAAACAGTCAGTAAATCTCTTAAACACAACCTTGGGTCACAACCTGAAGCAATAGAAATTCCTATTTTTATGGAGTTTTCTGTCTCTGCAGTCTCGCCAATACTGCAAACAGAGTTTAGTCATTCTAAGTACTGTCACCATATTGTATGGCTTTAGTCTGGTATTTTGCCTGTGTATTTGTGATACAATTAACTCCTAGTTTTCTGTAACATGTACCACTACTATTTCTCCCATGGTATTCCTTTGTTGTTGCAACATTGAGTTGTACCTAGAGATGGTGGTAAGAAAAGGAAAATCCTTAAAAATGTGACAGATCAAAGCTGCTGTAATTTTTCATGTAGGTTAGATAAATAAGAAGTGATAGCACTAGATAACTAGTTACATTTCATTTCTGGATTTTTAATGAGGCAAACCTCCAAGTCTTTTGAGACATAATGTTCTAATGTCATAATATTCAAGCTGCTTGGTTCTTAAGCAGTGTATTGTAAATAGCCTGAAGTGAACTGTTGGGGTTTGTGGGGAGGGTCTTTGGGAGTTTTTTGGTTTTTTGGGGTTTTTTTTTGAGAGGGGGATGGGGGTTGTTTGTTCGTATGTTTTGTTAACAATATAGGAGCAGTAATAAAATGGCTCTGTGGCTGCATATATTGGAATATGCAACCTGTAATCCTACCATCTTCCCTTTTCAAACACAGAAGATGCAGGCCCCATTGTCCCTTGTCCAGAGCTGGTTATGGCTGTAAACACAATTTCAGAAACGTGATTCACCACCCATTAAAATCTAAAGTAAAAAAAAAAAAAAAAAACAAACAAAGTTTTTGCTTGGTAGGGATGATTTGTGTGCAAGTTCTGTGCTGATAATGCCTGAAGTTTGATGTGGATGAATAATGCAGATGGGAGTTTCATGCATGAAAAGTTGGTGTTTCTCTTGCTGCATCATAAACACACTGCTGTTTCTGATTAGGTTAGACTCAAAATGTAAATAGCTCCTGCTGTGACTAGGGATATTTAAATTGCCCTATCCAGAACATTTATTTTCATGAATCAAACAAGTGAAAAAAACAAGGTTGGGAATTTTCAGAAGTTTTCAATGCCAGATAAGCTCGGCTCAATACCAGAGTCAATGATGAAACCTCCATTATTTTCAGTTACTGGGTCTGTGTTGAAAAATAAATGTCAGAAGCCTTTTTCTCATGGGAAAATTGTGAAATAGACTGGTATATAAGTGCCAAATGCAGAGTCAATGTTTATAAGATCAACATTTGTTGTTCAAAGGAAACCTTTCTTATTTACATGACAGCTGAACTTTGTCCAGTTATCCCATTAGGTATGTCTGCCTTCTGTTAAGTATCGAGGTAGCTGAGAAGTGACATTATTAATTTATGACAGCTGTGTAAAAGTTTTGTACAAAAGAGTGTTCTAAACAAATGAATACAGAAAGTTTCAGAAAGTAATTTATTGAAAATTACTTTGATAATAAAGAGAACCCTGCTGTTAACCCAAATCGTTACATTTAAACACAATTTGTGTCTGTTCTTGTTATTGCAAAACTTAAAACCAGCTATACCTTAATTTTAAATTGCCAGACTATATTACTTTCAGGTTGGATTTAAGAGAAAATATAGGAAGGAGGGAGCAGCTCTTCCATCCCTCTGCTCTGCCCAAACTGGAGTCACTCAAACCATTCCTGTTAGCTACTTCTCTGCAAACCTTCAAGTTTAGAGTCTGGACAGCCTCTGCAGGGCCGTCTGTTCCACTGGTTATGTATCCTGAGTGCTGGGGTGGGTTTCCCTGTCTGATGTGCCTGTGATGTTTCAGCTGCTCAGGTCCATGCAAACAGCCACACTGGATTAGGTTCACAGTCCCAGTTATCTTCTGCCCTGTTACAGCCCTGACTGCCTCCAGATGCTTCAGAAGGCAGTGAGGTAGAAGACGTAGAGATCTGAGATGATTCTCCTGTTCTGGATTATCTGATATGTAAATAAGCATACCATGGGCCCTAATGCATGAAATGTAATCTCTCTCCCAAAATCTGTTAGCATTGCAAATTGAATATTCTTGCTAACTTTATACACTTTTGGCTATGCAATTGTTTTGTGCCTCTTAGGATTCTGTAGCAGTGAGTGTCATGGTTTGTTTATGCATTGTATGAGAAGTTATTTCCTTTTATCAGGCTTAAATTTGTTGTCTTTCAGTTCCATTGACTGTCCCTTGTCTTGTGTGTTAGGCAATGTGGAGAAAAAAGCTCTCAACATGTCTTCTTTGGAGTATTCGTTATTTTTTTGGTTACATCCCTTCTTGCTGATGTTATTTTAGGAGTCATTTCTTCTCGACTGATATTTCCCTCAGTCTTCCCGTAAGCCCTAGTAATTTTGCAATTCTTTTTAAGATGATGCCACTGTTATTGCACACAGTATTTGAAGGAAACCCACAATGCTGCTGATTTGTACAATGGAATTCTAATAATTTCCCTGCTGTTTTTCATCCCAATTCGTATTCATGTTAGCAACTTGTTTACTTTTTTGGGTTTCTGACCATAGCCACACTTGGAATTGAAATGATAATTGAATTATTTTGCTTTAAACTGAATGTGTTTGAGGTGGATTGGAGGTTTCATTTCCACCGTTGAACCCAAAGCTGAGTGTTTTATTTATTAGGTGTTAATGCTGGTGGGGAAAGATATATTCATAACCATATTGTTTATTTTATCTCGCTCCTCTGGTGGACATTTAATTTTAACAACACTACTTTTTAATGAACTTTAATCAAGAACTTGGGCCGTACTGTTGAAAAATTGTATTTAGAGTTGAACTCAATATATGGATATTTACAATCACAATGGTTCTAGTCTTTACTCTGTTTTTCACGTTTTATTGCATATATCCATTTACTTCATGCCCCTTCGAAGCTTCTTTCCACGATCATTTTCCTCCATTTGAACAGCTGAAAAAGCTAACTACAGACTATTTGGGTAGAAGGTAGTGTGTACTGCTAGCTTGCCTTTGCAAAATAATTGTGTGTACCTTGAGGAAGTAGGCCTTTAAAGTACTTTTTAATTCTTTGAGATGTAACTGTTTTGAAATAATTTACTTTTATTCAATGGAGACATGAATTTTTTTTCTGTATTTTCTATTCTAGGCACAAGGGCTATAGCTGACACTGCAACTTGAATATTTAAAATATTCTAGCTTTCACATTCTAATAAATGATGAGATTTAAAGCATGGTGTGCTTGCTTAAATGAGCTTACAGGTCAGACATCATCTTTCACATTAAATTCTCATCAAGTGAACTCAAATGTGCTAGACAGAGCCAGCAAAAGGTTTTAAGAACAAGATTCTGAAGCCGTTCTTGTTTCATGGAACGTCTCATGAATGGTTGCCACAAACTAAGACTTCTTAGGGGAGCTGAGAATTATTCTTGCTCTCGTGTTTCTTGTGGTTTCTTCATTGTATCTACCGTATTCAAAAGCATTCACTTAGAAATATGTGTAGTAAAACTCAAAGTATCAGGTTAAAACGTGACCTAAAAAAGCTGATGTGACTTGTAAAATATTTTTTTGTGGATTTTTGAGTTATTTCTCCCCATTCTGGTGAAGTACAAATTAATTTTCAGCTGAAGGGCTTAATGACCGGGAATCATTTATACTGACTGCCACAAGAACATTTTTGTTAATTGAATGTGGTCTAAAAGCATTACATGGCATGTTTTTGCAGACATTGATGAATGTGGAACTGGAAGGCATAGCTGTGCCAATGACACTGTTTGCTTCAACTTGGATGGTGGGTATGACTGTCGATGTCCCCATGGCAAGAACTGCACAGGAGACTGTATCCATGAAGGCAAAATCAAGCACAATGGTCAGATTTGGGTGCTGGAGAATGACAGATGCTCCGTCTGCTCGTGCCAGGTCAGTACAAATGGAAGCAGCTACTTCTGCAGGGTGGTGGTAGGGATGAAGGGCAGAGCGTCAGGATTCAAGTGAAATTCCTGTTTCAGCTGCCTTCTCAGATGCATGTGTGGAGCTCCAGAAATAAAATCGTGTATTACATAGGAGAGATATTACATTATATTACATTGGAGATAGCTTCTCTCTCCAACCTGCGTGAGCAAAACATTCATTGGAAGTTTATTATGCGGTACTGGGAGAAGGATGATAGTGCTGTTTTGTTAGCAGAGATGCCACCTGTGGTCTCTGGGTGGGAGTAACAGCATTTTCATGCAAATAAACTGTCTAGACATCTATTGGGGCTGGAGACTGACGCCAGTATCTCTAGCAGATGGCTATAAATAGAAGTAGGTTCTGTGTCTGCAGGATAATTCAGTTTAACTTTCTCAAATGTTTGCTGTGGGAAGTTTGGTCCCAAGCTAAATGCTGATGGAGAATGAAGGCCCAAAACACCGCTGACAGTATCCTGAGCATTTCATCAGCTCGATTTTCGCTGATACATGGTTTAGTTTCAGATCACCTATCATCTTCCTATGCGAATAATTACAGAACAGAGGGGTTGATATTCCTTGACACCCTCCAATCTGGTATTCTATGAAACCGTGATATTCTATGAAGTTTAAAGGAAGATTCATCAAGCATCTATATGAGAATTACAAATTTAGTGCAATCCATTAAAATTTAACCCTTGGGAAAGACATCCTTGGGTTTCACCACCTCAGGAGAGAGCTGCCTCAAGATTGGTTGAATGAAGGATGTATATAAGACAATAGGGAACTTCATGGTAGTTACTGAGTGTGTATTGGGGTTTCTGGCTTGGTTTGAATGGTATTTTGACAAAGACATTGTGTAGTGGAAAACTTGTGAGCTGCTAATGGCTTAGAATCATGGTAAAAAGTAAAATTTTGGCTGGAGTATGGCTGTAGTTGTGCAAATTTCTGCCATTGCTTTATGTCTCTCTTCTAAAAACAGAATGGATATGTGATGTGCCGGCGAATGGTCTGTGACTGCCAGAATCCCACCGTTGACCTCTTTTGCTGTCCTGAGTGCGACCCGAGGCTCAGCAGTCAATGTTTACATCAGAGTGGGGAGCTTTCCTATAACAGTGGTGATTCCTGGATACAGAACTGTCAGCAGTGCCGCTGTCTGGTAATGTTCCTGATTACAGCAGCAGAGACAGGAGGGAAAAATGATATGAGATATTCTGATCTGTGAATAGTTTCATTTTCATGCATTAGCATCCACTTAATTTCCCCTGAAGAACCTGTATAATCAAAATCGGGTTTTTGTGGATTTTTGTCAGTATTGTCAAGTTCCTGTCAAAAATGTGTTTTGACACAATAGACATAATATACGTTACTTAATCATTAAGGTGGTTTCAGCAGAGTGGAGGTCATTTGGATGTGGCACCTACACAGCAACACTCGTGTTCACTTGTTCAGAGACTGATGAAGCTCTATAAGGAAATTCTAAATATGTGTTTATTATCACAGCTGATAGTTTCGAGGATGGTGGTAAACGAAAACTTATTTATTCATTCGGACATTTTGAGTAACAGAAAAATAATAAGACTTTATGCATTTTTCAAAACAGTGAAATGAGGTTTGGAAAAAACCCGCATCTGTTAAAGCTTGTCATCTTTTTCCTAGGCATGTATTTCAGACTCTAAGCAAAACCTGTTCTGCATAATGCTGCTCAGGAAGTTTCTGTGACGGAGAAAATCCCAAGACAAAAACAACTAGCTTTCACCACAGGTTATCTCCAAATACAAAGACTAGTCCATGTAGGAGCTTTGGCTTGACAGGGTGTCATGAATAACAGGCAGAAGCCCATTTCTGTAGACTGTGCTTTCAGTGTTGCCACTGCTAAAATCCAATGAAATAGTGCTTCATTAAATCCATGTGCTTCGTTACATGTCCTTAAAATGAAAAAAAACACCCAGCCTACAATTTAGGATCTCAATAGATCATAAGATCACTTTTTTTTCAAGATGCTACTTCTGTAGCAAAAGCATGCTTTCTTTCAGTGGTCAGGGATTTTTTTGGGTGACAGAGTATCATCTACACCTTGTACTGTCCATCAGTGCAAAAAATAGATTGAAGTATCAAGATCAGTGACTGGATTAAAAGATTGCTTTCATTCTTACCATCATGCAAATCAAAAAGAAGAAAATTGACTCAGATGAGAATTTTTTTAAAGACTAACTTCAGAATACTTTCTACAACAAGTAGAGGAAATTTGGAACTATCACACATGTCTGTGAATTTTTTTTCAGCTTCTGCTCTGGAGGTAGTGAAATCCTCATTCTCAAAGTTGTAGATACATTTTTTGTGAATAAACTGATTTCCTAGGGCCAAGTGCTGTTCTTTTTGCCCCCCTTAAGTCCAGACTGTTCAATATGTGCTCAAATGAGCTGAATAAGTTGGAGGTCAGGGATGGACCCACTCAAAAAAACAGTGCATTAATGACTTCTGTGAAGTCTTTGACCAATAGATCTGCAACTTTGGCCCTTGTCCAGAGTGAAGGGAAGCTGATTCCAGCCTCTAGTAATCTTTACGATTCATTAAACATGTTTAGATTTGTGTTCAGGCATAGAGTAACTTCCCTAAGGATATGTTGGCCCAACACAAGTCTCTGCTCAGACCTTTTTTTACCCTGACTGTACTAAACCCACCATGCAGAAGGTGTGAGAAAGTTTGGAACATCAGGTATTCTGATCATAGTATCTTAAGTGGATGGTAAGTGGGTGGAGGTCCTCTCACTGAAAACGTGGTGGTGTGCCCCGTTGCATCGGGCTGCTGGTAGCTTGACACCCTTGATCCAGCCAATGCATTTGTAACCATGGCAAAGATAAATTTGAGGGCTTTCTATGGCAAGCCAACAGTCCAAATTGTAAGAACTAGGTGAAACTGGAGATTTTGGCACACTTCTGCAGTGCAGTCATGTTAGAACTTCTGTCACTTGCAGAAGTAGGGCCTCACAAGGACCAGCCCATATCCTGTATTGCTTAACTTTTATGATGAATTTTCAGCTGCAGCTTGATTGAGAGTGTACTGAAGTAAGTTAAATCTAACCTGCTTCCTGAATGACATGCAGAAAAAACCACCTGATCTGCTGTGTGTCCCGCAGTCAGTCAGCATCAGTTTTTTCTGTGCTGAATTCTGAACAGGACAGGATGGGAAAAAATAGCCAGCTAGGAAATGCTGATTCAGAGGAATGGGTGAGAAACAAAATAAGAGCTAATAATAATGTCTTGTTCTTTTGTGAAAACAGCAAGGAGAAGTTGACTGCTGGCCCTTGCCGTGCCCAGAGGTGGACTGTGAATTCAGTGTCCTCCCCGAGAACGAGTGCTGCCCACGCTGTGTCACTGACCCCTGCCAAGCAGACACCATTCGCAATGACATCACTAAAACATGTCTGGATGAAACCAACATCATTCGCTTCACTGGATCTTCTTGGATTAAGCATGGCACAGAGTGCACCCTCTGCCAGTGCAAGGTAGTAAAGGTTATAAAGATGAAGCCGAGATGCTTCTTCCCAGCTTGTTCTGTGGCACATAAATATTAATGTGCTGAGTCCGGTCAGTGAACAGTTGGTGTCTACACTTGTTTTAAAGCAGCAGAGATGACAGTAAAAGTGTTCAGCTTAGTTAACTGTACTCTTGCATGTGGTAGAAGCACAGTTTGATGTGTGAGCAGGTCAGAAGCAGGACAACAGCCCATGCTGCAGAGTGCTGTGGGCACGGTACTGGGGTTCGCCTTTCCACCAGGATAGCTCAATTCAAGTTTAAACATGGAGCTCTAAGCTCCATACTATCTTGGAAACTTGCAAATATGGCTATGTAAGCCTAGATTTCGCACGAGAAATCTGTTCAGTGTGATACTGTAGCGTTACTAGAACTGATTGAATTGCTTTTTGAGAATAGTAATTGTTTTCAGAATAAAAGGACTAGTTGTATGGTTACATAGCTTTCGTACTTTAGAATTAATCAACGTGTTTAGAACATTTACTGGATGTCTAGTCAAAGAAATTGATTGTCTGAGGAGAAGAATAATGGCTATGGGCATATGTGAATTCTGGCATCTCTTTTTGAGGATGAAAAGGAAAAAGGGCTTAACCTAAGTGTTTCTATTCAAAATAAGACCATAAAGTGAATTGCGTTTTCTGCCACCCGGTACTGAAGAGTGACAATATATGTTTCCACGGCAGCCGAGGAGAGAGAGACAGCAGGATTCATGCATAGTTCTTTAATTATTACTGAAATTCACAGTTGATTTTGGACTTTATTATTCTATGTTCTTCCCAAGCAAGATGATTCCCAAACTCCAATACGTGGTACAATTAACTACTTTGAAAAGGTGCTCATAAAAAATAATCTGTCTTCAACACCTCCTTCTGTGAGAATTCTGTGTGATCAGGCAGCAGAAGCTGTCAAGCATCACTTCCTTCCTCCACTTAGCCTGATGCAATACTGTGTGCAATAGATGCTGCTGTCGAGGCATAGTCCTTTCTCAAGGGCAGTGGTATGCACCAAGTTGAGTGTCAGCATTTGTCTTGATGTCAGAATGGGTCAGTGGGTAGAAGAAAATGCTGTGGTCTGACAGACTGGCTAATGGTTAGAAAGCCAGCTGCTGCCCAGAGGATGTTGAAGCAGGCTTACAGGCAGAAACCTGTACTTTTGGGGTCCGTAGCTGGTGGTGTACACCAGCTCCAATGCTGGAAGTGACTTTTTGCTCAGGCAAGTTGCCAAGGTTCTTACGCATCTGCTTCCCCATCTGTAAAAGAAATCCTTGTGTGTGGTTCTTCCCTAAAGCACTTTTGAGACTCAGTGATGGGAAATGTGCTCTTGTTGTACTGCTAATCAGTGGCAATGCAGAAGGCATGTATCAGTTCTGATCATGGCCACCTAAGCGCTGCTCCCATCTGGCCTTTTGTGTTAAGCAAAGACTGAACCTTAAGCATTGACTAATTGGTATTCAATGTAAACACATACACAGACTAATCAAATCCATTGCTGCCTTGTGAACATAGTGAGGATTAAAACAGATACTCCGCCGAACTCCATAATTTTAATGACTCAGGTGTGACTCTGCCTAACAAAGAAGAGGCACCACTTTGTCCCTAAACGAGCCAAATCTTACATAATTCTCTTTACAGAGCAGTGTTCATTTTGAAATACACTGTCTACTCATATTGCCAGCATTTTAATATTGCAGTTCTGCATGCAAGCAGCCCGCTCCCTCCGCATCAGGATAGTGGTGCGCCCAGTTTGTGAAGTGCTCCTTCTCATTCATCCTGTGTCACCCCTCTCTTCTCTTGTAAAGCATCTCATGGAAGGTCAAAGCTCCAGTCTAAGCCTCTCTAAACAAGCTATAGCAAAATAGATTTACACAAATCCTTTAAGAATTTAGAAACCTGGGCATCAGCTAAAGCAGACTTAGCCACAAAAACATTTCTAATCACGAGTAAAGAAGGGGGAGAGTAGGATTATAACCTCCTGTAACAGAAGGATTGAAAGAAAATGCTTGAATTATTCAGACCTTGGTCTTTAATAAGTCCTGTCAGTTTAGTCAATTGAATGTATTTGGACTAATTTATAAATAATACTCAGTTTTGATTTGCATTGTAAGAATCAGACTTAAAAAAAAGAAGTAGTAGAGATGCAGAAATGATTTCTTCAGTGTTTTAATGATGTCCATAGGCAATCTGTTCCCTTAATTGCCCTTAGTATTCTCATAAGAATGTCTGGACTATTTGGAAAAAATTCACGGATTAATGTTTGCCGGTGTCGAAGTCAGGATGCATGAAGTTGAAGCATTCAGGGCTAAATAAAACCCAGAGTCCCTTCTGCCTGATCTGAATAAAACTCCCTAGTGCCCTGTCTTGTTCAACAGCTTTATGTATTTGAGCAGATGCCTGATACCTTTGTGTTGGGAGCATTCCCTCCACTGATCCCAGCATCTTTCAGTTTGACTGTTGTAGCTCTGGGACACAGACCTCAACAAGCCAAGCAATTAGAGGAATCATAATAGCCCGTTCCTTTGGGCAGCATAAGGACATGAGGACAATGTCATGAGTCTGATCCAAGTCCGTACATGTTTTGTATTTTACAAGTCTGTACGTTCAAATCTGATGGGTATTTGCAAACAGTTGAGCTCGTTAAATTTACTTGTTTTGTACAAAATGCAAATTGTTTCAATTCTTCTTTCTGTTTTTTCATCCTTTAGAATGGCCATGTCTGTTGCTCAGTGGATCCACAGTGCCTTCAGGAACTGTGACACCAACGACTCTCTCTCACAAGCAGTTTCTGGATAAAGAATTTTCCTTCACAGAAATAGACCTTTAGACCAAAAATTGTTCAAAATTAAAACTAAAATTAGGTTGGTTTTGTCTATCTGAAGTGCAGATATGTGATGAACTCGGTTACCTGAATCAGAGTGAAATCTATGGGACTCAAGAAAAGCTCAGATGTGTAAACCTTTGTATGAGGTTAGGCCCAAATCTTCTGGCTATTTGTCTGTCTGGCATCCTTGTGCAGAATGTTTAGGTTAGTGTAAAGTGACACATTGTAATGCTGTACATAATGATGTCAAGATCTAAAATCAACTAGGAGCTCTTACAGGGTCTTCCGAAGCTTTGAGAGTCCAACGCTTGACCAGATGCAGCAGATTTACCTAATCATATTTGGAACTGCACAAATGTGTTTGATTGCTTACTGCAGAACTTAGCAGATGTTTGAGTAAAAGGATGAAGCCTTCAGGAATAATGAACCTAGCAGCTAAGACGTGATATGTACAGTATGTGCGCTGAAACAAAAAAAGATAGAAGTTATTGTAAAAAACAAAAAACAAAACAAGAAAAAACCAAAAAAAAAAAAAAAAAACCAAACAAAAAAGAAAACCCGTGATGCACAGGCATGGCTTCTTAATGTTTTCTGATGGGAAAAGTCATCAATATTTCCTTGTTTTACTGCACTTACTATTATTTCTTGATTGACTTTGTTCGGTATAAGCTCGTTATTGTGCAAATTTAAATAAATATTTCTCTTACCTTAAGTTTCTGTTTGTGCCATCTTTCCTTTTCAAGGATGTCATTTTCACGTGCCCTGTTACTTCTTTGCAAGTATTCCTGAGCATCTGGACAATACAGGTGAAGTATTGGCTGTCTAGCTCTCCTCTACGTGTGGAAGCTTATGCCCAGCACAGCCTTATGCCTATTATGTCTGTGTTAAGCTACACATAAGTAATTTGTCATTACACTGGATTAAACAGCAAATTCACATGCCTAAAGATCAGATCCTATGTGCCAGTGGGGTGTTGTCATGCAGACTCAGTACAGACCATTTGTGTGTGACTTGGATCTGTTCAGATTTACGGGGGATCTTCTCCAAATTCCTCCTCTCTCCAGCTGCCAACGGTTGGTTTGTGTTCCATAAGCTCTGCAGCTGTTTTTGCTGTTTGTGTGAAGTATCTTAATGCGTGGGGATTACTTCAATATGCAAACCCTATTGCCACTACTGTTCTGTTGGGACAACAAATGAAGGAGGCTACGTGACCAAAGCTATGTTATTCTCAAAGAGAAGTGAAGAATAAAGCAGTGCTTACAAATTGCAGGCTGAAAAGGCTGAATTTGTAAAGAATGCATCATGAACAGTGGAGGCAAAACAGGAGAGGAGGACGATGCCCAAGATGACAGCATTCTTTAGGAACTGCTTTAGTACTCCTTTCCAAAGTGCCTTGTTGCTCTTCAGCGTCTCTCTTACAAGTTCAGTAGATTGTCATGAAACCTGGAAAGGCAAAACTTCCATTAATATTGCTCCTGTGTGATATGAAGTTACAAGGGAAGTCCGTGTATGTGGTTTTATGAAACAGAATTATTTCCTGCAAACAGATGCTACTTCAGTTTCACGTACTGCAGGAGATCAAAGGAAACTCATGCAACCAAAAGCATCCAGTAGGTATTCCCTTCAACTCCAGTGTCTGCTGAGGACTGGATGTTTTTGGATTAGGGGATACAAGAGACGCTAGGCCGCCAAATGCTAATAGTATAAACAAGCCCAAGACACTAAAAATCTGGGGAAAAAAAGATTCAAATGGATATTTTACATTGTACCATTAAAGTTATGAAGATTTGCCGACCAAATAAAATCTTTTCCTCATCTAGTTCATAAATAACAGGTATTCAAGGGGTCTCTTTGTGTTTTGTCCTATTCCTGGCAAGCTGTAGTCACCATTTTTAAAGAAGAGCGTCAGCTCCCCAAAAAATAAGTTGCTTTCTCTGCAATGGTTTCTTGCCTGCTAGTAATTGTCAGGAGGTCATGTTTTCCCCTCAGACTCTGAGGCACCTCTCCAGTGGATTTCATGAGCAATTGCATGCCTGTTTCTGAGAGAAGGTTTAGCAGAAGCTGTGTACCCTCTAAGAACTGCACTTCAATGTCATTCAAGAATAGGTAAAAGATAGACATAGAAAATGCATGAAGACCAGAGTTCTCTTTTGAAAAGAATGAATATTTTTCAAAGGCAAGGTCCTTGAGCTCTGGAAAAGGCTGTACAAAGCTCTGGAGAAAACCAGCGGAGCTGGTAGAGCAGATATCTACAGAGCACTGTAACATTGTAAGCATCCCTATTGTGGCAGTGGATAGAAAAGTTGCAGGTGAAGGAAGTGTCTCTGTCCTTAATCTGTTTCTGTGCATCCTCTGATTTTGGTTTCAGAGCTATGATAAATATGAGAACTGTAAGGATAATTATGCCCAAATTTTTTTCTCAATCCTTTCTCTGATAGAGTAGTACCGGTGTTTAATCCCAGCTTTTAATCAAAACTGAAACGGTGCATAGATGAAAAACAAACATCCATTTTCTTTTGTTGCCTACCCTGACCTGAGTGTTGGAGGAGCTTTCTACTACTGTAGGTTTGTGAAGCACAGTGTAGTACACTAATGGGCTAAAAAGCCAAAAATTGAGACATGAGGTAATAGCTAGACCTTGAATCTGATCCTTGGAGAGACACTCAGTGTAGCATGTAGGTAAAGAGCAGAAGTCATACTACTGAACAAAGCTGGAAGTCTCTACTAAATAAAAAATGAGAATGAGTTCAGTGACTATTGTCCAATTTATCAATGTTTAAGGTTACTAATCAGTTGGGAGTTCTTCTAAAGGTCAGCAAACTCCAAGAAAACATATCGGTGACCCTCATTTTCATTCCTTTTCACCCCCTCTTCCCCATCTCCCTCCTGTTCAGCCCAGCCAGTAATTACTAGCTTGTGTTTTTAATTTTCCTTGGAAAGTAAATTTAAATATGATGAAAAATTGATGTCTAATTTCCAAGCCCAAATTATCCATTAGACAATATAGTCATAAGAAAAAATACACTTCTGAATGATGCAGGTACATTGCGCTCTCTTACTGGCCTTTCGTTATTGATGCAGTGTTTGCAGTACAAAAATTCAATAACTTCCATAAAGGAATAGTCACCTCTCTGCAGAGTAATTGCCCTAAGTTAATAGACTTACAGATATAATGGCAGAGATGTCTTCAGTTACAATGCTGAATTCAGTGCTATGGTGTAACAGGTTGACAAAATGCAGCAGCATTGTAAAACTGTTGAAAAGGGACCTAGCTGTGCACTTGTGAATTTCTGGTACTCACAAATTTACTAGGGGCAGTACTAGCCATTGCATTTTTATAGGATGCCTGAAAGTGTGCGTTTAGGCTGTAAAAGTGGAGGGAGGGCTGTAAAAGTGCCCTCCTTCATTTCCAGCACAGGATCTTGCCATTAACTCCACAGGTTCATCCTGGGTCACCTCAGAGAGGCACAATCTCACGAGCCGCCTTTGAGCTGGCTTCAAATGCAGGATGTGTGTGGAGTAAGATCTCCCCCTCCGCAGATTCTCCAAAGTGAAGTGCAGCAAATGGCAGTGCTGAGCTCACATGCCCTCTCAACAGGAGGGAACTCCCTTGGTTTCGCAGATAAAAATAGCAGTAGCTTTAAAGTAGGGCTCTGCTAGTTATTTTTTAATAGTGTAACTTACTCACAGGCAAATGCAGTTTAACTTGTCCCCAAAGCAGTTAATAATTTAGGCTAAAAATCGCTAGCTAGCTTTTGCCAACTCTATAAAGAAAATGTTTCAGAGTAATACAAGTAAGAAGGCTAGAGCAGCTCTGGCGTGTCCTGAGTGGGTGGCCTGTGTCTCTTCTTCAGTGCCCCAGTAAAAAGTCCACTGCAGTCGTGTCTTCTACCCGAGTCGCAGTCATATTCACTAAGTCACAATCCTGGCTGTGTCTCCTGTTGCTATTTTAATCTCCAATTAAAAATTAAAAACTTCTCGTTGCTTTAGCATAGTGGCCAAACCTCTGTCCTGGGAGAAAAGACAAAGTGTACCAATGGATTTTTGAGTAAGGAGAAGCATTTTAGAGAGGGCCTGAAAAGAAAAAGGCAGTGTTAAAAACTGGTTTTTATCTCTCTGCGGCTGTTTATCAGCCTTGTGAATGGCCACTAGCACGTCAATGTATTTCACTTTTTTTTTCTTTTTGTCAGTAAGGTGCTAATGCAAAATGATAAAAATAAAAAATCATCTGTTGAAATCAATTACTCATCTAGGTCTGCACTAATCAGTATTTTCTTATTGTCAGAGTTTATATAGTCTGTAAAATACCAAACAGGCATTGTTTACTATAGCAGGAGATTTGCAACCCTATAGCCTACTAATCTTTTCATAGATTGTTTCTATAACTTCCAACTTTAACTACTACAAACCATAACAATCTATTGATCACATAATATTTCATCCATAAGATAGCCAAACTCAATAACTATGCTTCATCTTAAAATTTGTTTTTTCAGTCATCTCGTGTTACCATTTAAGACTTCAAATGTAACTCCCAGTATGTCATTTATGTATCAGCAGTATAGCTTGGAATTATAAAATAAAATTGTTTAAGGGCTTATTTTAGGACTGAGTCATATATCTGAAAACCAGAATAAATAGAATTGCATCACTACAGGTAGAGAGCATTCATCTAAATAGAACAACAGAAACAAAGTGGACTCCCGTCCAATTTCATAGTGGGGAGGGAAATTTCTTGCAGGGGAGCGGGGAACAAAACAAAAAAACAATCCCACTGATGTTAACTTGGTCCAGTCCTCTTTTAATGACTGCTGATCTGAACAAGGAGAGGGATGCAGCCTTTTGCATGAGTACCTTATTTTTTACAAGAAGCTCTGTAGCTGATGCTGCTTTTGAATATTTCATCTGACTGAGTGAACCACAGCCTTTTCCGGTTTATTTTCTTCGTGCCTTTGGTAAAAATGTGAAAAATGCCTAAGAAGGCCAATTCAGGATGGGTCTGGCCCCCTTTGAAGCAGCACTGTATCACAGCTGGAGCATCCTGCCCCAAGGCAGCTGTAGGCACCAGTCAGCCAGGGTGGGGGGAGCACCACCCTACCTAAAGGTGTCTCTGTGTGCAATCTCGCTCTTTTTATCAGCTACGAGTAGTTGGGTGCTCCATAAGCTGTGACCAGAACGGCCCAGCTCAAGCTGATTCCTCTTGCAACCTTGCAAGGCAAAGCCTCCCCTTTTGGCTGCTGTATGTGGATTTTGCAAGTCCCGTGGCTTGTCAGTGCAGAGAGATGCAGGGGTGGGATGGGTGCTGTCCCAAGAGCTCCCGCATCACCCCAACGTGTGCAACCCACAGCGCAGGAAAGGTAAGGACTGCCTTCAGGCCAGGAAGAAAAAGTCCTTAGTGTCTGGCAAGAAACCAGGCCCTTTAGTTGCTTTCCAAGGCAAAAAGCTTGTGTTTGCCTCATTCACACTGGGCACACTGTGAGTGCTCATAAATACACCTCAAAGTGCAGGCCTCTCACCGCTTTGCTGTTTCATGACCAGACAGCTCTGCAGGACTTACCCCAGTCCACTGAGGGCCAGCTCCATGCCATGGCCAGCTTCCCCTCCACAGGACCTCTTTGGGGACATACCTGTGGATGCAGCTTTGCAGCTGGTGCTTGCATGGCCTGGACTGGGCAGCTCCCCTTCCCCTGCCCAGATGGGTCGAGCTGGTGACAGATGGATGTCAAAGTCCAGTTAATGAAGATGGTGTTAAAATTTGGCCTTGCAGACGCTGCCGGTGACAAGCTGAGGGGGTAATACTGATATTACTTAAATGATCTTTTAAAAATTAGTCTCTTTTTTAATTTTAAATTTCCATTGCGTAAGAATTACATTTGATGGTCCCTGATGCTCCTTTGAAGAGCACAGCAGGTGAGGAAGAAATTATTCTTCCCTCACTTGGTGAACTTGAGAGGCTGCTCATCTGCTGTTGCCTTCAAAGGAAAGAGAAATGCAACCCACAGAGCCTGGGACCCCACCACAACTCATCAGAAGCGCACATTGCACACTGACCAGTGTGAGTGACACTGACTCCCAGCTCTGGGCAGCCTCCAGCCTCCGTAGCAAAAGCACTTTCTTTTAACATCCCTGTCACAATAATGGAAATGATGTGCTGTTCCCACCCTCATCTCCTCTGTGGCTGCCAGTATCAGTACCTGGCAGATCACTTTCAGTGTTGGCCTCTCAGCATGGTTCCCATAACAGGTGATTTTATTCTCCCATGTTTTCAAACTTTCTTATATGGAATTTATCACTCCTTGGGCTGGAGATCACTCATGTTGGTTTAGAGGTTTTAGCCAGTGTTAACCATCCCTTTACAAAAACTAAAATACATGGATTCCCACTGTGCATTTTATATGTTCCTAATACACTGTACAATTATGGTCATTGAATTCGGATAAATATTGGAGTCAAATTCTTACTTTAGTCCTGGTTTTCACATTTCAGATTCATCTGTGTTTTCTATTGCTCTGAAAATTGAACCAAACTGAGCAACTGATTGCTGAAATTCTAATTTGCTTTGTTTTGTTTTTGAATGAGGATTAAAGCAAGCCAAGAATCCACTTCTGGGCTTTTTTTAACAGAAGCGGCTTCCAAAATCTGCAGCCCAGAAGGCCAGTTTGCATCCTCACAATCACAGGTCTAATTTCTTGAATCCTCTTATACCAAAATTTAAAATGCTTCATCAATTCCCAGAAAAGCTGTAGATATTCAGACATTTATATGGCCCATTTAAGTGATCTTTTTGTTTCTTATATAGCAAGTTTTTGTCATTTGTGTAGCTTTCAAGTGATTTTTGCATGCTTCATGTATTTGAATTGCTTCTTGTGGGTAATATCCTTTTGCACATAAAGCTTCTCAGCTGTTGAATTTGAATTTTTTTAGCTCTTGGAATTTAAGGTTCATATACAAAATCTATTCCTGAAATATATACACCTGGTCAGCAAAAGAAAATCCTACAGAGAGATGAATTTGGCCCAACACACATAATAGTGAAGGCAAAACTGTGTTTGATCTAGTATTTGAAATAGTTTCTGTGTTTTATTGTGTTCTTCAGCTGTATTCCAGCAGGTTTGCATTAATCTACTTTGTAAGTATAAACCTGGATTCTGAACAATCAATCAGCACAAGGTCAACTGCAGCCATTGCCTGCCTGGTGTGAATCAAAACTTAAGACACGTGGTCATTTGTAAGAAAATAGAGAAGCAGAGATTTCACTGTCACTAAAATGCTTTTCATGTTCAAAAATAAATATGTGGAATGGTTTCAAGTGAATTAGGTAATAAATTTTTTGCCAGAGTTTGAGAGCAAGATCAGGGAAAAACACAGAGGTGAATTTATAGTGTATTTACTGAGTACTGTACTACACCAGCAAAACCTGAGATGGCACTGACTGAATAGTGCAGGTATTGGTCAGTGGTTAAAAATCTCGCTCAGGGTAAAAAAGTGTCTTTGACTGAATAACTCCTGGTGCTGAGCTTTAGACATGTTGCACAACTGATTAAAGGTACCTGAACACGTGGTCAGGTGATGGTACAGGAGCAGTTTAGGGATGCTGCTGTCCTGTTCTTTGTCCAGGTACAGATGACTCCTCCGCAGCCCTCCTTAGAGTGGGTATGGGGCAGGCACACCACAGCTACTGCGCTATGGCTCAGGGTCTTCAGGAAGTGATCACTGCTTCTGGTTGTGTAGCCACATCCTTTGTACTGGTTTGGATCAAAAGCACCTAGTTCTGACAGGAGCCTCCCGCCATGGAGACCTGGCAGCAGCAGGAGAGTTGGCACAGGTGCTGGCAACTGGTAGCTTGCTGTCCTGGGGGGCAATGGCCTCCAGCCAAGGAGATGCCGAACAGACATCAGGGAGTCGATCCAAGACCCAAAGAAGTCTGTGGAGATTTTCCCTCATCTTAGGATCTGTGTTAAGATCTGGTTATTTTGTTTATTAAAGAGACACCTCTGCCCGAATTAAGGTGGAAACAGACCATATGCTGAAGTCTATAATAAGGATTTTATTTACTAGTAAATGTGAGGTGGAGATAGAAAGAAATAGGAAAAAAGTGGGGGGTGGAAAGAAAGACAGTGACAGAGAGACAGATTAAATAGAAAGATATCACCACCTGTAGATCCAGTAGTTGTCCGGCTGGTTCTCTCTGGTCTTCTTAGTGGTGGGGGTCCCATGAAACGTGGAGTTCAATGGGTTAATATACATTCAGGCGCATGTGGGAACATCCAGGTACCTCCTTCATAGGGGGTTAGATTTACACTCTCTTTTGCAACACTGGATTATGTGCAGTCCTCTGGTGGAAGACATTCAGTCTCTCACAGACCCAGGCCCTGAAATATTTATTCACATGCCAAATGAAAGAGTGCTATCAGCCCATGGGTTTCAGTGTGGTTGGAGCACTTACACATCAGATCTGGCACAGTGCAGATGTGGTCTTCCATCACCTTCTCCACCGGGATGAAGTTCAAAGAGGCTATAAATATATATAAAACTGAAAATTATGACAACTAGAAACAAATTTGGCCTATTTTGTTTGACTGAGGCAAAAAGAAAAGAAGTCAAATGTGTCTTAAATGCATTCTGGTTTCCGAGAGAAAACTTGGGTTGGTAATGTCAGGAAGGCCCTGTCTATGTCTCTTGAAGTGTCCTAAAGGAAAGGATCCATTTGGTGTGGGGCAGCTTTTCAAAGAGTGCACAGTTAGGGCCAGCGAAGCAAAAAATTACACAAGGAACAAGAAAGACTTGCAGGCAAGTGACTGGAACACCCTGGCTGTGAAAAGCGGGGGTCTGGTTGGTCCAGTTGTGTGCCTTGGGGCCCCTAATTACAGATGCAACCTGTTGGTTTGTCTTCAATGGCTTAGCAAGAAGATTACTTTCACAGTGGTTCTCTGATAAATGTCTGCTTAGCTGACATGTTAACATAGCTGACATTTCCTTTGCTTAGTTATGCAGCCTGAGTTAATTCACATCCTATTTAGTTCATAGGCCAAAGTTCAAATAGAACAAATTTTTGATCCTATTTGTACGGCTGCGTATAATTTCCCTCCTTTATGGTCAGAATAATAACTCAAAACCCTGAAACACCAAAAAGCTCATTTACATTTATTCTGGGGCAAAACTTCTTTTGAACTCGGAATACGATTTCTTCTTCTTAATCTCTTGCACCTTTATCTCTACAGTACAGTAGTAGTTCTTCAAATCTATATCGCTTTCCCACTAGGCCTATGCTATAATTTTACATATGTACCTCATTAAAGCAGCAAATATTTTTTCAATGTATTTAAATAAAATAGGTATATAAGCTCACTGGATAATGTGTGTTGTTAGAACTGGCAAGGTTTGTGATATAGGACAATGACATAATATGTCAAACCAAAGCCTGTCTTTAAAGAACTCCATTTATCATGACCTGAATTTGTAAGGTATGTATCAGAAAATGTTTAGCCTGAAGAAATGAATAGAACTAGAGAAATTTTTTTCTGAAATATTTGCTTCAACACTGTAAATTTTCAGAGAGCAGTAATGGCAGTAATGAATCAAGTGAATGTTTGATTTCAAGGGCTCCTTGGGACAATCTAGAATTACTCACCTAAATAGAAGCTGTACACAGCTGAGCTGTGTAGCAGTGGCATTTCTCAGTGCTCTTCTGGGATGGAGGAGAGTGGAATGTAAGACCCTTCTCTGTTTCCTTCTTCACTTGCCCAGGAAGTAAGTGCCCAGCCATTACCTCCTGCGCATTTCTGGTCCCATCTCCACCTTTTCCTTTTCCCTATGCTTCTTTTTAGTCTGATTTTAAAATCTGATCTCTCCTCCCAGCTGAGTGCCATAGCCTAGAACTGAGCTATGCTGTCTATACTCAGTCTCCTTTTTGCCCAGGACACTTGCATTCCTGGATGTCCAGTTATTGCAAGGCATGTGGTGGACGAGAGGAAGGACGGACCTCTCATCAATGTGCCCCTCAAGCCCTCCAGCTGGGACTCTCAAATGTCCTTTAGTGAATGCCTGTGAGGAGACAGAAAGCTGAATGCCACAGAGCAAGGGCCCAGTGGCAAGAGTCAGCACTGCCAATGCACACAGATTTAGAGCAAATCAAATAGCAGAATGGCAGCTGATCATGCACTAGCCATTTTCATTCGTGGACTGCTAAATGTTCTTTTAAAATACTGTCTTACAGAAAAATCACAATCTCTTGGTAAATATTTTTTAATTTAAAAAAATCTACATGGGATATAATCTTAGTGTCATTTATAACTCACTGAGTAACTTTCATTCACTGTCTTTAGTTAACATCCATGAAACTTCAAAAATGACATATCAGTCACCGGAGAGCTCCCATTTTATTCCCAACCTACATTAGAAACAAAGACAGAATTACAGGGAAAGCATTAATAAAAAATTGACACTAAAGACTGCAAGGACTGTTGCAAAGTGCATTTCCTAGTATGCATCAAGAGCTAACAGTATAAAAAATTCCATACAATTAATGCTTAATATAGTGTGGCTTGATTTTTCTAAAAGAACAACGTATTTTACACTAGGCCTAAAACTGTCTCCATAAATAATTAACCATTTGAAAGCACTAGATCAGTGCAGAGGAGCAGAAACAGTGGCATCATGGTGGTTTTTGCTGGAGTCTCTCCCATGTGTAGGGGTGACAAGGAAGTAAGGAACCTGGACCTCCCTTTCTGATCACAGGTGATTTAAATTGACCTGGAAGATTTAAAGCCAATGAATGAACTGCAGAGGACATGAACTCACAAGCAGCACAAGTGACCGACAAGGGAGCTGATTCTGCATCACATTTAAAACAAAGGAACTCAATCCCTTCACTTTTTTGTGAAGAACTTCTCACCTTTCCTTGAGGGCTGTTAGTGGGACAGAAAAACAAACCACTCACTCCTCTGGGGCATTTTTCCTCCTTCCTTTTCCTTTCTCTGCGCTTGGTTTTCTGTGTTCCTGAGGTTTATCTGCTGAGGTTCCTGGCACTCTATGCACAGTGTTTTCACTCATTAGTCTTGCATTGCTTTCAGGTTCTCTGACCACTAAAACCAAACCAAACCAAACCAAACAAGCCACTGAAGAATATCTGGAAAAGCCAACAGGGCTGTTAAAAGAGACTGTACGTTGCATAAATGAGAGGCCATTTAGAAGAACAACCTCATGTCTTCATGAGCAAAAGTGGCTCATTTTCCATGTAGTGGCATGCTTCCGAGCCTCCCTCTTACCTCCCAGTTATACGCTTGTTAAACACAGAGCCAGAAGGTCACAACCGCTTTACTCTCCCCACCATACAAATCAGCCAATCAAAACTTCCACTTCGTAGTGGATTTCAATTATTTATGATGCCAAACCTAGTTTGAACAAATACACTTCTAGGCCTGAATCTGGAAGCTAAGAGGGAAAAAAATGGCATAGCAATTCATTACAACTGGGCAACACCAGACTGGAAAACAGAGAGAAGTTCTCCTAGCATGCCTTTGTTGGACAGCACATGCCAGCATATGCCCCAGGATGGGGTACGGAGCCTTGAACAAAAAAGAAGGGCACAAAGAAGGGAGTTTCACCACTCCACTCTTAGCTTAGTGCTGGTCGGGGCTGGACTCCACCTGTCACGTGCTTTCTTCACATTAGATACATGTACAGATGATGAGGCTTGTTCCCTGAGCTTTCGTTGTGAGGGTTGTTTATGCAAATTGTTGGGTTTGGGTTTTTCATGTTTTATCTCCTCCCATATGATTGCAGGGTCAGGATCACTCTGCATTTACGGCTGGTTTTTGGGGGGAATATTGAGGAATGTTCCCCTTTTTGAGCTGGCTTGCTCTGAAACAAGTCCCAGACAGCCGCTTGTCAGGAAGAGCATGGTGTTCTCCACAGTGCTCTGAGCAGAACGGCTCCCTGCCTGCCGCCCGTGGGGATCTGTGCCTTTCACTGGGGCCGTCCCGCTGGGACTTTGTCCTTCTCACTGGCAACACTTCTGGAAACTGAAAAAGGCCTATTTATCCCCTCGCTCATTTAAATGCACACCGGCTAATGCTGTCGCTATTTAAAGTAATGGCAGTCAGCAGAACAGATCCTTAGGACGTGAGTGCTGGACTATCATTAAAAGATATGGTCTATGATTAAAAGATATTTTTCCTATGGGAAACTGCAGCCCTCTGGGACTTTTTGGCTTTTTAAGAAGGTTTTGAGCTACCATGTCTCTCTAGCAGAGATAAAATAATGCAAACTTGCTACTGATGCCGGGAGCATGTTGTTTTCATTCCCACTAATGTTTCTGGATCTTCAGACTATTCTGTTTTGATTCTTGTAGCTAAGTGACTTCGAGTAGAAAGAATGAAGCATCTTATGTTGTTGTTGTTGTATATTGAGATCTTAATTTCTTGCAAGTGCCTACTCTTGACTTTACCCTGGGATTTCATGATGTAATGTAATGTAATGTCATGCAATAGATAATAAATTATATTTTCCACTCTGACTTCCTCTTGCACACTGTTTTCTAGATAAGAGATCATTTTGGGTGCTTAGATTGATAATTTTAAGGATACAGAATGGATTTGGCTGCACACATTTCCTTGAAATGAGCAGCAACTGTGTTTCTAATTTAATGGAGTGATTCTGAAAAATTTCATACTTACAGCTTATTTTTAACAAAGGAATTATTTCCTTTCAGGAACAAATCCTCTGTAGCATGGGAAGCTGCAGCATGTAAGCCAGTTCCTAACTATATCAATTCTCACCAGAAGCAAATCTAGCAGTGTGTGTTCTACATTTCTTTGGTTAATAATGTGAATCGAGTTTTATTTGGTAAATAAAAAGATATGTGTTGCAAAAGTTTTCCAACATCTCATTTAGAGTGTGATAACTGTGCGTTGTTTGCTAGCCTTGTGGCTTCTCTAAGTTTCTGGTCGTATGGCATCAGAAAAATCGATATCTCATTTCTCACATCAGCCAGATGGATAGGCCAGGCAAGGGCTTCAGCCAAGCCTTTGTGCCGTTCTGACAGGGGAAAAAACATGTTTTCCCTATTTCAAGCTCTACTGTTTACAAGCAGCTATTGACAGCTTTGCAGTACTTTCTCTCAGTAAGATCTATCACAGTAGAACTTTAAAGTCTTGCTGGCTCGGCTGTATTTCTTATACCTCCTCACTCACCAAGTACAGCTATAAATTCTGAAAGTGGTTACTTTTGCATGTGCTCACTAAATGTCGAGATTAGCCACATAATAAAGGAAGTGTTGTGAATTTATGGTCAGCCTGACTTATGCTGATCCTTCCAAAAGAAGGGTGTCAGGAGATTTTGGCTTACAAAAACCTGGCAAGTACACTGCCAAGCCTGCTGATGAAATTAGTTTCCCCGCATGGCTGTATGGCACGGCTCTTTATATCTGTTGCAAAGCAGGTTGGTGGAGAACCAACTGGCAGTAGAAATGGTTTGTTTTTCTGCTCTGTGGATGTCATGGTACACATTAAAGTAAAGGGTAATTTTTAATACAAGGACTTGGGAGAATACTAGTATTCATATAAAGAGTATTTTAAAAATTAGAAGAGAGATGAAAAAAATTATATTTTGTAATGCATTCACTAAATTTAAAACATTATTACTGAAAGCATTGATTTTTGACTTGTATGCACAATATATCATAATCACATCCCAATAAGAGTATTAAAAGATAATCAGACCTTGTGATTGCCAAGTGAATCATGCAATGTATGGGAATACCAAATAAGAATTATCCTTTTAGCTCTGGTTGGCGGTCCCACTCACAGTGCTTATTACACATTGTTTTTTCCACAGAGACGCTGCTTGTCAAAATAAAACCTCTGAAATTATTTTCCCTCTGCATTAACAGTGGCTGAGTGTATAAAAAGTCCTCCACAAGAGTTTCTTCATGGTTATGTCACTGCATACGGATGGTTGTAAAGTTGGCTTCAAGAAAGCCAGTGCTGGCATTTAGTGAATCCAAAGCACTATCAGTATAGTAATAGTAATAGTAATTCCCATGTAATACAAGAAATTTAAAATTCAAATGCAGGCACTCCATTTTCCACGTGTCACCCTCAGGAGAGCTACAGAGGCAGCTCAACTCAAAAACAGAATTTGTGTGCAAATGCAGACCCTTCATAGACTGGTGGAAAGCAGCAGAATACAAACAAGACCTGTGCAACGCTTTAATATTAATCCTCTTAAAATGCTGACCGAGTCCTATGATGAAACTAGAACCTCAGTCTGGGTCTTCCCCCTGCTTTGCCACATCCCGTTCCCTCAGACCTGGAGATGTCTGGGGAAGCCAGCCCGTGTGCAGACCCAGAGTGACAATAGCCTCCCAACCAAGAGCCTGGTCACTCCGGGGCCCGGTCAATGCAACCCTATGTTGTGTGTTTTATTACAGTGCAACTCTGTAAGACCGAGGGTGTTACCCTTCATTTCCCATTGAGTTTTTAGGTCCAAAATTTTAAACTAAGACCAGGAAACTCAAACCCAAAGCAATATTCCTGTGACTCTCAGAGAATGAAACCAGGAGTAAACAACGCCACAGTCCTCTCTGATGGCTGCACAAAATTATGAAATGCAGTGGGACTGCATAGAGCTTCTTAAATGACTGAGAGAAAGTTAGGGAACCCAGGTTTAGGTTTGAAGAATTAAATATAGTGAGGTATGGATCCATTTTCCTTCCAGTTGTAACTTCTGAAGTGCAGCTGATTCGGAAGAAAGGTTCTGTTTTGTCTGATACCAGTTGAAAGTTCAAAATCAATGACACCATACATCAACGCAGGCAAAGACAGAATATAATGATCTCTACTGTCCTTTTTGAAGCTTACTTTTGTTAAGCATAAACTGTACTGTTCTTCTGGAAATGAAATTTAAAGATCATTTTGTCAGAGGCATCACCAAGTGCAAAGAAACAACATCTACACAACTGATTTTTAGCTGGTCTAACTTCAAGGCAGAAATCGGAGTTAAGGAAGGAAAATAAACCATAACATGAAAGCAATGCTTCCTCCTTTTCTGGATGATTGCATGCTCAGATTGCACTTAAAATTCCCAGGGGATGTACAGATTGAGATGAAATATTGGTTTGGTGTAATGGCAGCATGGAGATCATAGCTTTAAGCTATTTTTGTAAATCATAAATCAGTGTCTGAACACTAAACCATGGAAGTCTAGCATTCAATTCATATATTATCACTAATTATAATTTTTTACTTGACAATGTATCATCACTCATGCAAGTAGCTATAAGCTATTTTTTTCACCCATAACCACACAACTTGTGCACAAGACAATGACTCCTGAAAATTCTCAAGCATAAATAAGAAAAAGGATATTTTTGTTACTGGTAATTCTGCACCCAGTTGAGAAACTGTTTCTTCTCACTACAGCCCAGGGCATTGAACAGTTCTTTTTCCAAAGAATTTATTTTTCAACAAGGCGAGGCAAGCAGAGATTCTGAGAATGAGATGCAACAGCCAAGAATTGAGACTGAGTGACAGTGTGCAGTCAGCATGTTAATTTAGTTCTTTATTTTCTTAACAGAGGAAACACCTGAGAATGCTGTAAGTGAGGATGAGGTAAAGAGGCTGTGAAAGAGAATCTTGACAGCCTTGTAACAAGTGACTAATTAGCATGGAGGAGGAAATACTTACAGTTCATTGTGCTGCTTTGACTTGTTTCTTAAACTGTTGGCCGTCTTCATCAGTTAATTTTCAGCATTTCTCAGCATGTGCCCTCATCCTCAACCTGCATCTGAGAATATTGCCTCTGGAATTGGGTTCTGCAGAGCATGTGCCAGCGCTTTCTCTCTAAACTCACAATTCATCAGTCGCTCACAGATGTCACCTGGCATCAGCCGCAGACATGATCTGCACTGCAGCCCTTGCTGAAGCTGCCTTTATCCCTGCTCTCCTGGCTGAAGATGTCTTTTTAATCTCCTGTGCTGCATCCTTTTTCTTCCTTTCCCACATCTATGTGGGCCCAAGCATGGCACACTTATTCTGTGCAGGTCTATCTCAAATCACTCTTGCAGTGTTTTGGGATGGTTTTTTTGGAAGGGATATGTCCTTCCCATTAACATTATGATCAAGCTGCAGCAGCTCCAGCTAGCTGGAATCACTCTGATATGACAAAGAGGAGCTGAGGAGACAAAATGGGCTGAGCTTCGTCTCAGTCCCTTGACTTTAGCTCTGTTCACCAAAGCCTCCTACAATACAATAAAATCTTGCCAATGGTGAGCAAGATCAGCACTGCCAGCAGCAAGCTGCCCAGATGGTGTGAGCCAGCTGTGTGCAGCCAGCATGGTGACATCCATGGGCATTGTGGGTCGTGGGGAGATTTGTGGGTGTGTTCTCCCGGTAGATGGATTAGTGGGCAGGATGCACTTAGAGCACCCACGTTTTCCCAAGGTGGATGCATGGACAAACCAGCACTCCAGAGTTGGGACAGTACACTTAACCATGCATATGTATGAGTGAGAGAGTGTGTGAGCGTGTGTGTGTGTCCCCATGCTTAAAAGTTTGGGGGATTAGTCATGGAAGGGTACTTGGAAATTTCTTTGTGTTTCTCAACACTTGTTAAGTATCTTGAATTGTGGTTTATCTGCCGTGTTGCTGATACCAATCCTAAATGTGTAGCTGAGTGCTTGCCAGTTCCTAGATGCTGTTAATAATCAGATAAATGTCTTCTATCCCCTCTAACATCCTGAACATCCTCCCTATGAGACACCCTGCACTGTCTCCCATACTGTAACCTCACAATCCCCGAAGTCACAGAGTGGGGTTACAGAAGATAACCTTGCTATCCAACATTAGCAGCCCAGCAGCACCAGCTTCCACTCTTCCCTCACGCTGACAGTGAGAGTAACTAATATCCTGGGTTGCAGTGTATTCTGTTATCATCTTCATGAGCTGTTGGAACCAGGTGGGGTGGTGTTCCTTGCCTCCTCCCTCCGGACTATCTCCTGTTAATGGGCCAGCTGTTGAAACCAGGTGGGGCCGGGTTCTTTATCTCTCCCGTGACCCATCCTCCCTTTAGGGGATATCTCCTGTTAATGGGCCATCCAGTCTCACAGCATTATCCCATTGTGAGATGCTCCGCCCAGAGGGAGGAACCAAGCATTCCAGCCTGGATATAAGCTGAGATTTCAAATACCACAAGTAGCCCTTACCTGCTGGATTCCCAGAAGACAAGAGCTACCACTGGCCCTTCAGGTGAAGACCAGACCTTTTTCTACAGGTTCATTGCTTCAACAGAACCATCATTCCAGGAGAACTGCAGCCACCATTTAATCAGACTGCTACCAACATCCTGACTGACAGGGTGTCAGGTTGTATTCTGACTCTGTCAGTGGTTTCTTTTTGTACTATTGCGTTTATTTTATTTTTTCCTATTAAATCATATTTCTGACTTGGTGTCTCTCACTGGTTTGCTTTCAAACCAGCACAACTAACCTGATGGTGTCTGAGATTCAGGAGCATTTGGCTGGCTCTAGCATGGGTGGCCAGCTGGTTCTGAATCTCGCAAGTACCCTGGTGGATAATGTCGTGAAGCTGGAGCTCATAGAGAAGAGGTTTCCTGAGGTAGCTTGAGGAGGTTAATCCTGAGCTGGACTATGACAAGTGTATGGCTTGTACCAACCAGGCTGTCTACATCTCCAAAGCTAGGAATTTCCACATAGAGGGTGAAACACTGGAATGAGGCCCTGGCTAACTGAACAGCACCTTTCCACTTAGGAGATGTGGGGTCAGAATTTTTCCAGTGTGGAGGAAGTCTTCCTTTGCCAGTGTCCATGTGCTCTGTTTTTATCCCAATCTGCTTTTCACTTACATCATATGGCAACCAGGGCTTTGCAATGATCAGTCATCTTGTACAGAAAGCAGTATTTGAGAGTGTGAGTGGTTCCCCACGAGCAAAATCTGTGAAGTGAACATTTGTCGCACAGAAATCTATAACAACCTTTCTAGCAGCAGGTAGGAAACTTTTAGTCACAAAGCAGATCACTGAAACATTCTTTGGTCATCTAAAATGCTTGCCTTTGGTGTTCTTGACTAACATCTCAGTAAGTATCCACCAGGTGTTTTATTTGCAACTATAGTAAAGGCATTATTAGAGTTACTTCTGTATCTTTACTGAGAGACAAGAAAAGTGTGAGACAGACACTGAAAACACCTGTAAAAGTGTGATAATTTCACTGAATTGCAGAATCACAAAGTGGTTTAGGTTGGAAAAATACACTCCAGGTCTTCTGGTCCAACTCCCCTGCTCAAGCAGGGCTATGTAAAGCCTGTTGCCCAGGACCATATCCAGATGGCTTTTAAATTTCTCAAAGGAAAGAGACTCTACAACCTTCCTGAGCAACCTGTCACACAGTGAAAAACTGTTTCCTGATATTCAGAGGGAACCTCCCGTGTTTCAATTTGTGCTTGTTGTCTCTTGTCTTGCCATTGAAAAGAGCCTAATTCTATCATCTTTGCACCTTCCCTTCAGATACTATACAACCCAGCATGCGCTCACATAAATGCAGAGCTGACTATGAAAATGCGCAAATCTAATAAAAAGAGTGAAGTCAGTGGGATGTAACAAACAGTGGGGTGTAAGACAGTGAATTATTCCAAGAGATGCTTAAAGCAAATGGAAGCCTCCTAGAAGGTGTACTCTGCTTCCTCAGCTTCTCTTTTTCAGGGCGTGAGAGACTGGAATGTAATGATTAATGGCTCAAACCATCGGCCATTTGCAAAAGCAGGGGTGCTTTGCTGATGATGTGCAAGGTAACAGCCCAGGTGCAGAGGGGGTGAGCACCAGAGGACGACCATGAAAAGTCAACCTTTGCTTAGCAAGAAGCTGGCTTTTGAGCCAGATAAGGGAAGAGGCTGAGAAGAAGCAGATCCTGCCAGGTCAAATAGTGCTTTTTATCATGTCCTCCCTTACACAACTAGCTCAGGTACGAAAACTCCCCTCTGGGGAAGTACCAGGACATTCACATATAGGCCTGAAGGTATTCATCCCTTTTGATGAGGCTTAACTCGCTCAACAACACTGATGTGAGAGGCAGTTGTCATGTCTTAGAAGGTGTCATAAACCATCAAAGACCCCTGAAGCACCCACAGACTCATTTCTGAGGCTTTCCACCAGAGACCTGCACATGATCCACAGTGTTGCATCAGACAGGGTAAAACTCTCCCACCAGGGGTGGTACATGGGCATTCATACATTAACCCACTGAATTTTGTGTTTCACAGGCTCCCCCAACCTCTATTGGATCAAAACTGCGAGCATTGCTTTGACCGAGGGACATTTGAGTTTCAACAATCAAGTCTCATCACTGGATCCATGGGTGGTAATATCTTTCCACTCTTCTCCTTTCTTTCTCTTTCTTTCTTTCCTTTCTTTCTCTTTCTTTCTGTCTTTCTTCTCCTAGCTTCTTCTCAAAATATGTTGTAAGCCAGAGTAAAAAGCGCCAGTCAATGCCTTGTTGTGTCTGAGTAAGTTCAAGCTGGCTAAGTTTAAGTTTGCTAAGTTAAAGTTTGTGCAGTGCCTTACATTGTCTGTATGTAGTTTTAAAATTTGCCAAGTACCTTGTTCTACCTTGATAGTCTAAAGTTTGCAAGTAGAAGTTTGTTATTGAGCCTCCTGAGAATTTTGTTGTTTCTCCCACACATCACACAGACTGAATCAAACTACCTAAAACAGCTGAGTGGACTGGGGAAATAACATAGGGTCTGTTGGGAATCCTGAAATTTAGTCTACAGGTCATAGGTGGTTGCTGCCTTAGACTAGCTTAGTACTGAAGTTAGACTGTGCCAGTAAGTGGAAACTGTGCTTTTGGGCTAAAAACTCCAGTGGTCAGACTTCATTTCTTCTCCGACTTGGAAGCTCTACCTCATCCAAAGGTCATTTACCCCTTACACAAGCATTAGAGTCTTAGCCTTGATGTACTGCAGCATGCTGATGCCTCCTGTAGGACACGGTCCTGACAGAAAAGAGGGAGAAAGGCTGAGAGTTGGAAAAATTATTTTTTAATTATAGGAGCAAGTACCTGTAAAACACCTCTGTTCACAATCTTTTCAGCTAAAGTTTAAATCTGTATTTTGCCACCCACATATATATTCATGTTCTCAAAAGGGTTGAGCACCCACATCCATCAAGACATGCCAATGCAGTACACTTTTATAACAGATTTTTACTACTGTAACTCAGTCCTTTCCCTCCATTTCCAGCACTGACTACATCTTACTTCCCTGTAGAAGTGCTCTAAAAAGTCCAAGAAAACCATTTTAAAACATTAAAGAAGTTATAGTCCTGACCCTTCTTACCGCGAATACTCTGTGCCCCTCACTGCTGTTTGAACAGATTGCTGCTTTAGACACTCAGCTGCTGATATGCTCTTGGTAGCCTGTTACTGTCTGGTGTTTGATCCTCCTACACGCCCTACTTGTGTCACATCTGATGTCTCTCTAAGAAGGGTATATACTCGGATCCAGGTGCCTGCTGACATACTACATTTTAACCCTGGGAAGCCATGACACTGCACAAGAAATTCAGTTTGGTCTTTCTGTGAAATAAAGGCTGCTCAAGCAACTGACTCCTGCAAGTCATGGAATATGACTGCTAACATCTCGAGGCTAATTAGATCCAGAAAAGAAAAAGATGAGTTTCAGTGCTACCAGGGATAACCATCCTCATTACCAGGAGAAACCTCGCAGTTAGAGCAAACTAGAAGTGGGAGCTCACAACGCTACGGGCAGTTTGAAACTCTTCAAGCACTTCTATGCGGTTTCAGTGACGCCCCAGAAAATCCCTCGTGTCTTTCATAGAAAGGTTGCCCCTCAAGTCAGTCCTACCAACGCCCTCTTTGCACTTTCCCCGTGGCTGCAGCCATCATCTCCCTTGCTGGGATATGCACGGTGCAACACTTTTTGAATTAGGAAACACAATAAATTATCTGGAACTGAGTTCGTTTTTCCAGTGTGACTGAGGTTCCCAGTGCTGCTGAAAACCAAGCGTATGGCATCTCTGGGTGCCTCCTGGGAGCACCCTCCACCCCTGCAGCTGCTCAGAAACTTTCTGTGGTGGAATTAATTCTGTTGCATGGTTTCAGGGGGTTTGTGAGGAGGTGCTTCTTGGTAAGGGGGCTCACATTCCTCAGTCAAAGGGAGTCAGGGAACACAAATGCACCTCCGCCTCTAGGGTGAATTCAGGGACATTGCTTAAGGCCGCCATTCTCTTGAGTCCAATGGTCTGTGTAGGAAGTTAATAATTGATTAGACAGCAGGTACAATTCAGAGAAGTGATGCAAAACAAGCCAGAGAAAGCGTGATCAAAGCTGTACATAGAATGCAATAAGTATCTGCAAATCCTTTTGCACCACAGGACCTATGTCAGCTCTGCACACAAAGCTGCATTCTCAGGCCACCTGCAGCAAGGACTGAGAAATTTGTTCCTTTCCTGCAAAGCCCCAGACTGTGCTGGGGGTGCAAACCAGACCACTCGCACCAATCCCGACTGCAGATCATTCTGAGAGGGGAACACTTATTTCTTTCCAAATTAAATTGCGAATCTGCTCACAGTTCAAAGTCATTTCTTCTACTAAAACAAGAACATTGCTGAAATAACTTTGTGTCACAAGATGTAAGCTCCTCAGGTTTCTACAAACTGTCAGAATGGAGAACATGACTTTTTTATATTACAGTTATCCAAGAGGCTGATGAGTTTTAGTTTCCTCCCTTTTAGATTGTTTTAGGCATTTTTTTTCTTCAGAGTTACAACCCTGAATGAAAATGTTGCTATGCTATCTGGTAGACCTCCCAAGCTGTGAGGAAAAAATATCCAGGCTTTTCTCTCAACAAGAGTATCCAGTTTATGTTATTAAAACTTGAGGCATCACTGAATTAATCTCCAAAAAGATTCAGTCAGCAGGACAAAATTCTAGCAGTCTCGCATTTCCCAATATTATTCAAAGTAAAGTTTTGGCTCAAGCAACTAGGAGGAAGAAAACCTTAAGTCTGGATGATAAGGCTGCCAGCAGATACATGTGTTTAAAAGTGTTTGTCCCACCACCTACCTTTCACCATTCCCTCCATCTGCACAGATTGACCTTGATCAGCAAAACACTCCAGCCTGGCTGTGTGCAGGCGGAGATGTAGCACAGTACTTGTCACTTTCTGCTGCTCACATGTGCTCTCACTGGGCTAATGTTTCCCCTCATCTTGTCCCTAAATCCAGTATTTATTACTCTGATACTGGCAGACTTTCATGTCTCACATGAGACTGTGCCTCAGGATTCTAGGTGCAGAATCCCATTACAAACAGATTGTTATTTTACAGGTCTCTCTGTTTCATCACCCAAGCAGAAATTAATGCATTTGCAGTGTACATGACAGGAACATGTTAGCAGAATACTTTTTGTTGCTTGTCTTTTGAACTTCCAGCATTGCTTCTCGGTGACACTTGATAGAGTTGAAGGAAAAACACAATCCAGCACAAATTTTGAAGCTTCCATCACAAAAACACTGTCAGTCTTTGCTATTACTATGAAAAGGAATTTAACTACTTCCTTTTTGCAAAATATCATTTGCAAAGGAATAATAGGATGTCACTATTTGAGGGGATAAAAGAATGGCTTTGTAACTTCCTTGCATGTTACTTGCTGTTACTTGAAGCACTGTTGAAGTCTGTTTTCCAGATCACAGTATCTGAAACCAGACTGGTTTCTTCTGGAGGAAAGGCAGTTGAGGAAGGAGTGAGGTATTTCCACTTCCAATGGTGGTTACCCTGAGGAAGTTTCATGGCATGAGACAACAGGGATCTGATGCTAGCAAAACTGCCTTCTGATTTCAAAACCGTAATTTCTCCAGCTGAAATTTATGCAAGGGTGAAATATGCCTAATCCTGTTCCCGGGATGTTCCATGCCATGTCCATGTGTATGTGAATCACATGGAGCAAAGAAAACATTTGATAGCAACAAACTAAAAAGACCAATGTCCTAATAAAATAGGCAAGCAGGGATATACCTGACATGTATGAAATTGAGCAAATGATTTCATGTCTTAGCCTTTTAATTTTCCTCTCTACTTTTGCGTTTCTTCTGGATTGCAAAGTCTTCAAGCAGTTCTTTTCCAATCTCTGTAGCTATATTTTCTGGGAGACTTACATGTGACAGTGGTGTCATTACAAGTGCAATACAACGAGTGGGTAGTTTTAGTAAAATACATTTTTCCAGTGACCACAGAAGATGGGGCAGAGAGATCTCTAGGAAAGGTTTTGTAAACTGCCTGGCTCACTTCTCCAAAAAGTTGGTGGATATTTCTGTGATGTAAAGTTGGAGCCTTTAAAACACCAGGAGGGACATTTGGGCTATCTGTATTTATTCCTCCATGTGCACTTTGAAAGGCACTAAAATACATCCAGGTGAAGCAGACACCTTTGAAGTCTAGTCAGACCAGTATTACACTGTGTCTTTGTGATGCTCCTCAGAGCAACAGGGCTACACAGTTCAGGAGCAGTGACCTAAAATAGCTGTATAGCTCACATGGATCTGAGCTTCTATCTTCGAATGCTCCTACATGACTTTCAAAAACCTCTTGGCACAGACTGGTTGCTAACTAAGGACCTGTCACTGTGCTCTCTTAGGTGATAGAGGTATCGCCTAGGCTTGAAAACTGAAAAAAACCCACTCAATTTTTTAAGTGCAACAACACATTTCCATGGAGGTTTCATTAAATACTACACATTAAGTCTACCTGTAGTTGACAGGTTCAACAAATAATTGTACTGGCCCTTAAGGTAGGCAGACTTGCTATTAAAATGGAGCAGGAGGTTACTGCCAACTTCGGTTGCATTTGCTTTAACTGTTTTTATATAAATAACAAACTCTTTAGCCTTGGAATCAATTTTTTTTTTAAATTTGAATGAATGATGTCTGAAGTCTCTCCAGGACCCTACAGAAAGAGTTTGATTGCTGTTCCCTTTGGGATTATTTTTGAGGAGTAGCTTTGCTGTGGATCAGCAGGTCAAAAGTGATGGAAAGGGTGAAAAGGGACTAAAGAGGTGGCACAGATGAAGCAAAAATGGCCAGAATGTCTACTCATAATTTAACTTTAACCTTGCAAAGATTTTGGAAGACATCCTGGTTTTTTATAGCTTCATGAAGCAAAAATAGAAATTTCTCCAGTAACCATGGAAACATGGAAACAATGATTACTGGAAATTATCTCTACTTGCGAGATCAGGTTTGCGCTGTCATTGGATGACACTAAAGTTAAGCCACATGTGCATCCTCAGCAATGCTGCCACAGCTGACAGGGAATGAACCTTACAAAAGTCCTCAAACATCTGGAGTAGCTGGAGCCACTGCAGTTTTGGAATATATTAACTGTAGCTGCTGTTGGCTCAAGCTATCCCTGCTTTCAGCAAATGATTCTGTGAACAATTAAAATACTGAAACTCTAACCATGTCTGAGTAGGTGTTTTGTTGACCAAAAGACCTAGTAGCCACCAGCACATCAACTGCCCACATGTGCCCTCAAAGCTCTCAAAGGAAAGGTCAGCAAGGCATGCAGTGTCTCAGAGCAGTCACCATCGAGGTTTATCCCTATTGAAAGGGAGGGAGAGGGATAGGGATGGTACCCAATCAATAACAGCAATTACGGGGCCTTTGGAGGGTAACTTGCGGTTTAGGTCACTAACAATAACATTTTATTGGAAATAAAAACAGCATAATGAAATGGACTTTTGGGGGGAAAATGGAGAGAAAAAGGAAGAGAAGGAATTTGATATGAAGAGAAGTGTTCCAGATGTCACAAACAGCATGAGAGCTGGGTCTGTAACCTGCCCGCAGGAATCAGATAAGCTGCTCTTCTGCACACTGCAATTGCTACACATTAAAGCAAAAGCATGAGATTAGAAGTATCTCTGTGACTGTGCTGCTGATATAAGATATATTTTTGAAAGGATTTGATTTTGCTACTTCACTCCTCTTTGCAAAGCAGCTGGATTCATGCTTTTCCTCTGTCCAAAAAGGAGTTTGCTGGAGAGAGTACCAGCCTCATGGAGCTTCTCCCTTACAATTTCTTCCCTAATTCCTTTTCAGAAAATGACTCCTTTCCCCCAAACAGTGAAAAACTGCTGACATCCCCCAGGCAGAGGAAGTGTTAGGAGGGAATTACGATGGTGTTAAAACCTAGTTACCCAGAAGAGCTACTCACCCAGAAGTCATCTGGAAGCTGGGAAATGTTTGTGTGCGTTTGGGAACAGGGACTTGCTGCTTCTGTTTGAATATCTGAAGGGGATGGAAAAGATTTCTAGTGATTTCCTGTCTCTCCATTTGTCCCTTTGTGCTCCTATGAAACAGGACTTCTATTTATATTGATTTGCTTCTGAAATGGTCACATAAGTGACTTTCTCCACCTCAAGGACACAAAACTGACAGACCAGACTCCCCCCTTTTGCCTGTCCTTGGTTGTCCTTCTCGGAGTTGTGTATTAGGCATTGCAATAACATGCCACAGCACACTCAGGGACAGGACAGAGACTGCATGGCAGAAGAGCTGGTCTGTCTGGTGCTGGCAGTGGCACCTCTGTTGATAAGGGACTGCAACTGTTTGTTAACAAATGCAGTTTGAATCTTTGCATGTCGCTATCCATAATCCC
>VZTA01008445.1:0-171989 GCA_013398855.1 Mohoua ochrocephala | reverse complement strand
CTATCCATAATCCCAAGCACAGGGCCACGCAAACACCTGACAGAAGTGTGTTGTCTCCGTCCTGTACCAGGAAGCACAAAGTGAATCACCTTCATGTTCTTACTCACAGTGTGGTCTAATTTTTATGGTTCTTGCGATCAGCTCAAAGTTTAAGCTGGTTACTTTTAAATGCAACCTAAAAAGTTGAAGCACTCTGCTTGCAGGATGTAACTAGTTCAAATTTATAGTCTGAGATAAAAAGTCCTCTCCCACTAAGCCCTTTCTAGAAGGTTGTTAAAATTAGGGCCAGTGTATTTAAAATCTGTTACATCTTTTACTAGTGAGTCATAACCTGTTCACTTGTGGGAAAATGAGCTTGCCAGTCCGTTAAGGAACTGAATTGCTGCCTTCCCAGTCTTTGTGAGGTGTCTGCTCTTTGTTTCCAGGTGGTTGACATGATGGATGCTATTCAGTGCAGGAAAAGCAATAATTTAATGCATACTGTAATACAGTGCCATTGCCCAAAGTATGATGATACTAGGTGGAAAGGAAAGAAATCTTTTAAAACAGAAAAAATTATGGTTTTGCATAAATTAGACAAAGAAATAGCCTGGGGAAGCAGATAGTGCAATTAAATGCTCTTTCTTTGGTCTTATATTTTCTCCACAAAATAAGTAGAGGCAGAGGAGATGAAACAACCTGGAATAAGTAACTGATGGAGCAATGTAGCATAAAAAGGGCAGTAGTAAATTGCCTTGAGAAACTCCGCAGTTTTCCCCACAAAATCAAGTAATCCCTAGGCTCCTAACATACATACACGTATACATCTTATACATGTGGTTTTTGAAGAAATCTATGCACTTCCATAAGCACGAACATTTTATTTAAGGTACTTTCTACAAAAACTCTTACCTTCTATTTGCTTCATGTCATTTCCATCTCAGTAAAGATAATTGTTGAGAAAGCTAAGGCAATTTATGGGCACCTGTGGGCTCATAAATTTTATGTGCTTATCCTAGAGACGTGTTTTCTATATATATACTATGTTAGGTGATTTCTATCATCCATCACTGTACAATGTATCTATGGTAAAAAAAAGAGGTATTGTACCAAATCTGATCTTTGACAAAGCAGACACAGGCCAGCCCTGTAACGATGGCAGCTGCTAGATGGTTCATCATAGAGGGCAGATGTGTAGTTTGTGAAAAAACTGACACTTCCTCAAGTTTCTCCTCTCCTGTGGATTTTTCAGCTTCCTCAGGAAAAGAAATAAAAGCCTAAAAAATTTGTCCAATAGTTGGGCTTTCAGGAAAAGGTCAAATTTCCATATCAAGGTCCCAGTTGTGGGTACTAGACTAGAAAGCAGTTCAGGCTGTTTTGAGTTAGCGAAGCGTTTCAGAATATGAAAAATGAACAACAGTTGACAACGCTGAACGTGCTTGGAGGAGGAATATTTCCATTTCGGGAGGAAGACTGAGAATGACTCTGCATTAGCAGCACAGCTCAGGAATGCAGTTGTGATGGTGCTCACTTACTCGCCTCTAACTCGGATCATGTGGTCTCTGCGTGTACCCCGGCCACTATCGTTCAATCACTCTATTAGGACGAAACAAGAGCTAAACAGATGTAAAATTCTGAAATGCACAAAGTGTGGGCACTGGGTTCTCAGCATCAACTGTTTCACTCCACACATCGGCTCCTGCTGGGTTGCACTACTCAGTAATGCAGAACTAAATGACCGAGTTAGGTACTGAACCATCTTTAGGATGTTCAGCTCCCAAGTCTCTGCCTGTTTCAGAAGGTGCTTGGGGCAAGCCTGGCCGCCTAACTCAGGCTTCCCAAACTTAACACTGGAAGTGGAGAATGGAAATACTCTTCTCTTCTTCCACCTATGTCTGTGATTACAAATGAGACTACTACATGACTGAGAAGTCCTTTCTCCATTAATTAACTAGATGAGCTGACCATGGTGAGCGATAACATTGAATCTTTAAACGCCTTACGAATTCACGATATAAGCTGTCTCTATGCTTGACCATTAATTTAAATATTCTTGCAAAATCTAGGATTACTTGATGCTTTTCTCTCTTTCATGATGGCTTATAATGACCTTAAAAGCATTAACTCAATATGAGGTCAAGGAATTATTTTAGCTGTGAAATCAGTTGCTTAATAACTGTTTCCTCAGAGTCAAGTAATCATGCAGGCTGTAAGACTCAAGTAATTCTTTCATTTTTCTGCCTACATATTAATGTATTTAACTACTACTCTGCCCAAACAGAGAAATGGGTTAACGAGAGGTTTTCAGCACTTGGGTTTACAGCGTCCAAAACATACAGAGAAGCACGTATCTGCAAAATTAAACAGCTATTTCTGTAACTACTTAAGAAATCAAATGCTGTTTGAATGTCAAACATCAGTATATCACCTCTTATATAGGACAAGCAGGATCTCACACTGTTTTATCATTACTTATTAATGGCTTGTCTTTGATTATATCGTAAGTCAATTAAACAAGTTTATAGGCTGCAGTAGGCAAAAGTGAGTAGATTTGGGTTTAGTCATAATTTTTAATGGATAAAAAATTAATATGATTATAAAGTGAATTTTTTCCTGATAAAATATTAAATATTTCATAAACAAAATATTTGATTTTGACATCACTGTGATGCTGTCTGTCTTTTTTAGTGTCAGAAATATTTATGAATTTAAATAGGGCAATGCATGGGTAAAATGTTTTAAAAATTGCAAATGTAACAGAATGTGTTCCTGCCTCATAAGAAACAATTGTTGAATGATGTTTATTAAAATTGGCTCTCAAGTGACAGTTAATAAATGCATAGTTCTATTATGCATGCTAAATTCAGTATTCTGAAAACTTAAAAGCAAATAGATCAAAACCAACAGAGATAAAAAAGTCACAAAGACAAAATACAGCAACACCAGAAAGTGACAGGGAAATAATTCAGTCTTAAAAATGACTTATTATTTGCTAACTTGTAACAACAATCTTATAGAACTAAATTAGAGGCAAATCAGAGTCTTTCTGATGTTTTAGATATGCGGTTTCTCTAGTGCACATAGTTTGATCATACAGCAGAGAAGTTCACATTATGAAGTCCCCTTCGAAAAACCAAACAACCCCAGTTTCTCTCTATTTCTGGTTCCAGGTTATGAATACTCATGGAAAACAAATGAAGGGGGGAAAAAAGGGGGAAAAAAAGAGCAATAAAATGCAACTATTAATTTATTTTCATTAAAAGCCTTAAACATTTCTTCAGCATTTTGAGAAATTAGAGTACATGCAGTGTGTTCTTATGTGCGTTTCAAATATACCCAGATCATGTCTGCACTGGATTGCAAAAATATTTGATTTAATAGGCTTTGTGTCCTTTACTGTAATCGCTCCATTGGCTCTTTGATGTTGCATAGGGTTGGTGTGATGATGGAAAGAGTTGCTTCAACCATGTATTTTCACCTCTGTTTCTAAAAGGTGAAGGGCAAAACTTTTAATCAAGGAGCAGTTTATCTTTAATTAAGAAAAACATAATTAGGCATTATCACATAATTGCTATTACTGATGGAGAAACTCATATTTTCGCAACTGGTGACCCGTGCTGTATTATGTCTCTGCTGTTTACTGCATAATAAATCTGTATTTGTGTTTGGCAGCTAGCCAGAAAAATTAAAAGGTAATCAACATGCTTCTCTGCAGTCTGGTCATCAAAATGTCTGACTTCACAGATGAGTAAATAACAAAGTCAAATTGCGATGCCCTAATGGAAAACCTTCTTTAGGAATAACTATATTTGCCTCCTCTGTCAAGACATCAAACGATACTTGAAACAACCATATACTAAAAACTTTACAAAACAGATGAGAAGAACTGTGCTATACACCTGGTGTTGAGTTAAAAAACAGTTTAATGTCTCAAGGCACCACCACGGTAGAATTTTATACCTGCAAGTAATCATCTAATACACTATTGTACAGTTAAGGTAATGTATTAATAAATAGCTTGTGCAATTTTGGGAAGCAATCTATAAAGGAATGTTAGATATACAATAGGCACGTACTATAATACAAATAAAAAACAAAATTCCTAGAAAAAGCATGCTGAGCACCTCTTGGTATAGGTTGAGTTTCTTATTCTAAACACTATGTAAATCTTAACTTACAAAAGGTAAAACTGAAATCTTAGAGTAACTGCTTATTTAAACTGATTTTCCTGGGTATTTGCCTCTATGTCACAGGATTATTCTTAGGGACAGAGGGCTCTGGTACTGGCTGTAAAGGGCTGTCTTGTTCATTCAGTTGTGCGTTCAAGTTTTCAGAGGTTAGGAGAGAAGAATTAAAAACTATTTCACTTAAGTCTGATTTTATGGATACCAGATGTGGTTCTTGAAAATTCAATGGTTCTTCTAACACCTGTGTATTTTCTCGTGTCATTCCCATATCTGATGGTGACTTTCGTTTCATTCTTGTGTAGGATTTGTCTAAATTCTCCATGCCTTGGTCAGTTTTCTGAAATCGCCCAAAGAACCAGATGAAGAAACCAAACAAAGCAAAAGCCAGCAAGCTTGGAATAAAAGCCAGGCATTTGACATCAAGGCTAGAGCCTGTGAATCTGCTGTGCAGGAACATGTCCCCTTCGGCGTAGGTCCGGTTTGTCAGTGGGTTAGTGTTGTTGGACCTCCACTCCCAAGATAACTTAGTTCTATTAAGGTCTCTCAAGCTCTCCGAGTCCTTCACTGTGTAGATCTTCTGTCCAGGACCGATATATTGACCATATTCATGAGGTTTGTAAAATATTTGGTTCTTCCACATATTCAGATCCAAGATTAAAACAAGGAAGATAATTCCATAGTTAAACCATTTGCCTGTTTGGAAAAAGAAAGTTCTGTCATCTGACATATCCTTTTTAGAAGCAGTACAAATGCCATCATATGTAAAAGATACTCAGAGAAAAAAAATTCTTTTTTATTAATCTGTCAAGCAAAGTTGTAAATAAATTTCCATCACAGTCAGATTTATGCTGAATATCCCTTAGTATTTCACAGTTAGGTCTGGGCACAAAATAATTTTGTAACATCAAGCACAGCAGCATATCTATTCACTTGACATTAAAGTTTGTAGGTGACCAGTTGATTAGGTGCTATGCTATAGATCAATAAACCTAAAAGTGCATTAATTCCAGGTCTTTAAAAATATTCATATGGAAATTTTCAATGAAAAGGCCATATTTGATAGAACCATTAATGTTCCAGAAATTACTGAGGTGACAGAGGTTTTTGAGGTTGGTAATTATGTGAGTTTTAAGAGTATATACTTATGTTGTTTGATATACCAACCATGGTGTGCAGATACATTCAGGTATGGGCAATCAGACAAACTGTGATTTAGAGATATCGCACCCCTGAGAAATAGCAAGAGCTGACTGTAGACGTCAGAGTCTAGTCAGCTTAGCTTTTTTAATAATCTGTGTCTATGAATACACAAACCAAATTGTACTATTTTCATTGTCAAAGCATGCCTTACATTCTAGTTGGATGTATGCTAAGATCTCACCTCTGCAGTGATGACTGCCACCACCCAAGAACCTGGCAAATCTACATGTCAGCATTAAGTGAAAATACATGCATGGAGGAATGTTCCTGCTGGTGATGAATGATCTTGGTCTTTGCTAGAATCATATTTAAGTGTGCTTCAAGTGAAAAAGAAAATGTATCAGAGGTTCTATCGAATTACTTAGGCTAGTGACTTGCCAAGAATTGATGGATTCCAATTCCTGAAAGTATGTGTGTTCAAACTGTATAACTGGAATTCTTCAGGAGGGTAAGGAGACTAACTTCTTGTATTCAGCAATTATGTTTAATAGTTCTCTTCCGTTTAGATTAAATAGATTAAAAATGAACAAGAACATTCATTCTTTTGTGTTATTGTCACTGTCCAGAAACAAAACAGAACTGAAAAGACCTTGCTGACAATCCTGTGTTTCCTGAATAACTCCTCTATCAAAGTCAAGTTGGACGGGGCTTTGAGGAAACTAGTGTAGTGGAAGGTAACCCTGCTCATGTCGGAAGGGCTGGAACCAAATGATCCTTAGGGTCCCTTCCAGCCAAAACCATTCTGTGATTTCTCCCTGGGATTTCGTCAATATTATAATTGACATTTTAAAGAAAACTATCTTTTCAGAATAATATCACCACATTTTATAATATTTAAGTTTTATAAATCAACACCAAGAGACTGAAAGTGGTGCTGAAGTATTAAATAATATAACAAACAATACAATGTAACTTGATGTTTTCTGTGGATGTTTGCCATGTATTTCATGTTTCCAGTTTCCCCATTGCGTCTGTCTTTCAACAGAAAGACACAGGATTCACTGATCAATAGCTGCTGTCAAGCAGAATATAATGGCTGACTTGTTGCTTTTTCCTCAGCTGGGCACCTACTTAGGTGACTCTTCTTCACCTTACCACCATTTCTAAGGACACAATGATAATATAGCTACATTTCATATTCTCACTGTCTGAAAATATTTTGAAAATGGCCATGGGTTCAAAAGTTATTTGATGCTGAGTTTTTGACAGAGTGAAACCAATCCACACATAGAACAAAATCACATAATTCTCATTTCCTTAGGAAAAATAGGCTAAACACAAATTACAATGAAAATTGAAATATGCTCCACCCCTTTTACATTAAGAATTTAAATGCTCACCTTATCTAAGAAAGATATGCTGTTCCTGTTTCATAAAAAGCGTGAACCTGAAACTCCCTCACTCAGCTCCTAGTCAGAGTTAGGCAGGCAGAAACAAAGCCCTGAGCTCTGCTGTTGGGATTGTTGGGTCCGTGTTTACAAACGGCTTAGGTCCATCACCCCATTTAACGAAGATGAACTGTGACCTATATGTCTAAATGGCAGCTAGTTGACTGAGACCAGCTGCTGTTCTATAGTGGATTTTCTCAAAACTACTTAAATTTCTCATTTCTAGACAGTTTTTCCATCCTCTGCATCACTGTCATGCTTGACGAGCTCTACTTCTTTTCCTTTTCTTTTGAATACTGTTGCCACCAGAACCAAAGGCTGTGTATGAGTAACAGTCTCACTATAACCATATATGAGCACAATGACATCTTTCTGCTCCTACTCAGTAATCCCTGTAGCCAAGGGCTGCATTAATCTCCTTGGACACAAAATGACTGAGTTAGTGCTGTCTTGGGTACTTACAGAAAGTATTTACCTCTTTCAAGAATACAGTGTCCTCTGCCATCTATCCCTCTCCAAGACAAGTACTTCACTGCTGTACTAGCAGGCATGACAGCCAAATAAACCAACCAAGCAATCCTTCTAGATCCGTGATGTTTTGGAGCAGGAAGATGTCATTGTGTTCATATATGGTTATACAGAGACTTAATATGTTGAACAAAGTCTCTCAATGTTGTCTCTCAATGTTAAATCAAAGTTTAACATTATATGTTTATAATCCATGTATATGAAATGATTATCTATTGCAACTTAATTTTAGCATAATCATTAGCGTAATTTTAGCATAATCATTAGCAAACTTTAAGTCGTATATCAAGCTTATACAGGAAATAAACTAGGTAAATTAAGAGTCAATCATGACCTTTGATCTTGTGCATAAACAAATTCAAGTTTTTAGTTTTGCAAAGGATCATAATAAATATATTATGAAGCTATAGATATTAATTTTATTTAAAAAAATTTCAAGCTTCATTCCAGGTGAAAAGGGTCAAGGGAAAATGGAGCCCTACACTAGGAAGTAATTTAATGTCTCTTAGCCAGTTTCTGTAGGATTAGAATCACTGCTGCTTTAGGGTTGGCTCTATTTCAATGAAATTTGTGTGGCCAAGAATACTGGCATATACCTGACCCCACTTAGCCCTTCTTGGATGGAAAATGGTTTCTTCAAAGACAAAATTTGAAATGGAAGAATGCAGTAAGATCAGCTCTCAAGACTGGAAGGCTAGTCAATCATTTCAGCAAACTGAAAAGAATTTTATCCAGTCTTCAACGAAGTTAACAATGAAGAAAATCATGTGGGAAAATAGGTTGTGTCATTCAGCCATGTGCTACCTAAAAGAAGACCTGATTAATAACTGGCTGGAGCAGTTTTATTTTTGTATGTACACTCTGGAACAGACTATTCATTTCCCAAGAAAAGGATCTCACGTAGAAGCCAGTCCTCGGCATCCTTCCTGAGGTCAAGAGGTAATGTGAAAATTCCATTTAATAAGGCTAGACGCAAGCAGCCTCATGCTGTGCAACCACAGCCAGAGGCTAGTGTAGGAAATGTTGACTTTAGACTCCTATCTCAACTGTAATTTGTGTCTAAAACTATTCAGACGCTGCCGTAAAACATTTGAAATGTTCTTCCTATCTTCTGTCACATTAGTGCTATTAGCTAGATACATGCGTGCAGACAGACCACTCACAGTTGATCTAAGATGTTAATCCTCTGAGGTTTTTTTCTCATCTGTGTGCATGGCCAGCTTTGTTTTTACCTCTAACCTTTCTATTTTTGCCCATGGACTCCCTCAGGCTACTCTGTGTAGGCAATGCTTGGGCTGAATCTAGACACACTGTTGGTTTAAAGCCACAAGCCAGCCATGATGGGAACTCCCCAGCTATGAAGGTGATAATTTCTCCTTTGGGTGGAAGGGCACTTGGGCTAGATCAGCCCTCAGAAACATGCTATAAACAGCCAGAGAAATTTCCCATCTCTTTTGATACCTAAACCTTAACATTTTCCGTTTGAACGTAATCTGCATAGTTGAGAGCAGATGCTCTTGGATTTCCAGTGCTGCTATTAAAGGGTACGAGGCAGGCCCCCCCAGAGCCTTTTAACCATGAAAGAATCTGAAGTAACAAAATTTACTTTTAAGTTTTACAAATTTCCCTGGGTATTATAGAAACTAGGATAGACTATGTATTTTCATAAACATCAGCCTAAAAACGAAAACACACACTTTGCAATGAACCATCTGTCAAGAGAAATCCAGATGAGCTAAGCAGATGCAGAAATTGAAGCTATTTTTGATGTTCATAAAAAAAAAGTGGCTATCAAAACAGGATGAAAATATTTAATACTCAGTAGATGCTTGCAAAGAGTTCCTAGATGCAAAGAAATGTGAGTAAAATTAGGTACTCAGTTACCAGTAAAAATAAGATAAGCTTTTCGTAGTGAATTCAAAATTACACTGAAGCATATCGGCTAGAGTCAGAAGATGTTAATTCAATATTACTGCCAACTTACAGCATTCAGAAATCACAAGTCAGGCCTAAGAAAGCATGTTATGAGTTTAAAATAGCATGGGTTAAAATAATATACTTAGTAGTGTTGTATTTCGACATTGAATTATGCAGAAGCAAACTTTAATTTTTTTTCTCTGCAATCATGATCTTTATGTTATGAAAGCTGAAATTCACTTTTAATCACTGAATTCAGGAGATAAATCTTTAAGACAAAATAGCAGAAAAAGAAAAAGAAAAAGAGGAAAAGAGCAACTGTCTTAAGACTTGTGATAAAATCAGGAGAGCTGGCAACACAGAGCATGTAACTGAAATTCTTCATCTGTACAGAACTTGCACAAAGCCATTAAGGACAAACCAACAGAATGATGGCTTGAAGTCCTTTACTCCTCTGAATGTCGCTTCCCTTAGAGCTGCTTCTTTGTGGGACCGTTGTTTATTTGAAAAAACAGTGTTGAATAGGACTGCTTTTATTTATATCAATCAACAGTGAATAAAACAGACTGTGTAAGAACTAACAAAGAATAAAATTTGCCAGGAAAAAGATGGCAAATGTTGTTTCAGCCATGCTTTCTTTCTCCTTGCTACTTGGGAGAAAATGGTTTCCAGTTTCTAAAAATTAAAGCACAGGTCATAGATCTACAGCCTAGATTTAGCTATATAGCTAGTACTAAAAGAAATGTTTTTCAGGCCTCAGTGATCTTTTCCTGCTTGTTACTTAAAAGAAGTCCTATGGTTAAATTTAACCTTCTGGATTCCGTGTATTAAACAGGGCTTAAAAAGAGTGAGCTCCCTGCTGTTGTCATTGTCCTACCCCCATGTCACCTGCTGCAGTTGCATTCATGTGCATCATTCTCTACCCTCATTTTAGATTGGCTTATATTCATCATTTTATAAATATATATATATATATATGTTTGTATATAAAACCAGTTTTTTCTTTTATGAGCACCTTGAGTAGAATACTCAAGTATCTGCATATCCAAACAGTAACTAGAGCTTGAAAATTATCCAAGATGATGCCCTAACCTAAGACAAGAACTGATGGCAAGAACAGATGGTTCAAGCAAAACCTACCCAAAGGGAGGTTCTTGTGCCATGTGTTATGGCTGTTTATTAGATCTCCTAAAGGGTGGTGTAGCACTGAGATAAAACAGGCACTCAGTAGACAGGATACGTGATGTGCAGTCAAATGGATTGATTTGTCTAGTGAATCTAATAAATGGATCTTGTTAATGCTGAGCAGGGAAAAATTTTCCTCAGCCTTCATTCATTATCTCATCCTCATTAAAAGAATGCCTTCTCACTAGAAAATCAGAAAGGACTCCAGTCCTCTCTGCAGAAGACTACAATGCATAAATATTGGTTTTATTTGGTTGGCTTGTTTTCAAACAGCAGCACTGCTAGAGGTTGCATTTCTGATCACTAATTTATGTTCTTCGCTCTTGTTTATTCTCTGATTATCCCTGATTATCGTCAATGTCCCTGTCTCTTCTACAACACAAAACCGTTCTTTGCTCTTCAATTCCTCTTCTATCACCCATTAATTATATGCCAAGTTTCTCTATCTGGTGACACAACCCAACCTACCATGCCTCAGTCATTTTTCCTGCTCCTCTGTGCATCCATTCCACTACTTTTCCTTATACAATAGAATAACAGTACAGCATCTGGGAACCTTGTGGGACTGAGCCCCTCCAAATTAACTCCCTAGTCTTGAGAAAAAAGAAAAAAAAAATCTCTTTTGCTACCCCTGAATTCCATACCTATAATTCACATAAAATATTTGATGCTTAAACTATTTTTTTCTTCTGCTCCTTTATCTCTTTGCTCATTTGGGAGAGAAAAACGTGTGCATCATGTACACATCACATCTCCTTTCACCCCACATCTCTTTTCACCTTCTAGTCACTGACTGGGCCATCACTTACTTTATCCTGTTCCATAAACCACTAATGGCTCGAATGGTCTCCCTCAGATGTGTACCAGCTCTTCTTTCTCCTTGCCGGCTGGCTGTTCTCTGTCAGCATTCCAGCAGGGCACCTACATCCAATCTTGAAAAACTTTCTATCCCTCCATCTGTAATTCCTGCTGGCCCATTTGCTTTCCCTCAGTCAATAGCCAACAGGTAACTTCTGCACTAATTTTATCTTCTTTTCTGTTTTTTTATCTAATTTCTGCATTCTCTGCTGAAAATACCTTTCTGAGGCCTCATTCAGTCTATCTCAACTCAGTGCTGGTGTCATTCTTTCCTTGACACATTTTCTTCCCTTGGCTTCTGCTGTCTGCTGAGCATGTGACTCACCTGCTAGCTCTTGTCCTTATCTTTGTATCATCTCTGAACACTCCTTTTGTCCCTGGTCTGCAGGAGTTTCATACAGCTGTGTCCTTGGTTGCCCTCATCTGTCTTATTTCTGTGTGGCGTCATGTGCTGTGACTTTTTATATTAGCAGTTAAAGACCCCTGCCAATTCACACCTGCATTCTTCTGTTATCCATTATTATCCTTCTATTCTCAATGTAGACAGAGAGGCTATACTCCTTTTGTATAGCTTGAAGGTAAAACCAAAATATTTATACCTATTTAACCTTCTCCTCTTTTTCATTCCCTACTGTTATCAAAATACTGGCTCACAGTATGCCAGGATCAGGTACTTTTTATCTATATGTATCATCCATTTGAATAACTGCAATTCTATTTTATTTGAGGTTATTTAACTGTCTGCTTCTTGTTAGATGACGGATGGAAGTATGGTTATGAGTGGCCTTTGCCAGATGAGAATGACCGAAGTTATGAAAAGACATTAGCATAAATCATAGCAAAGGCATCTGAAAGCATAAGAGATTTGAAGATGAAATAAGCTGCTAATTTCCCTGGGAGAGTCATTTTAGATAAAAGATGTCTGAAGTTACATTATGTATTACTTATTGGCACAAGAAGTTGCTGAAATCCATTAAAAACAGCAGGCCTCTCTGATTTGTAAGATACGAGTTCCTCATTTCCTTGAGATGTTTATATATGGAGACTATGGATATGGACAGATAAAGAGATAGAAAAAAAGTCTGGGGCACACACACACAAAAATGCATATTTAAGACCGTGGTAGCATACATTTATTACACAGAAGCAGTTCACTGTGTGACTCTGTCACAATCTGTAAGATTACATACCTGTTATATGTATGTGATATTCCTCTTTCAGTATCTTTTGGAAATAAGGTACTTTGAATTGCATGTGTGCTGAGGGCAAGCCTGGAAGATTCACTTCAACATCACCCATAAAATGTGGAAACTCCCAGTCCTGTTAAAAAAGAAAAATAAGAGCCTAAAAGTAAGCTTTCACGATATATTTTTGCTTTTAAAATTGCTTAAATTAATAAAAGAGAAATGTTCTATATTTAGGCCTCCCATTATTGGATGCTCTTACTTTAAGTTTGACTGACCCACTTGAAATGGAATACATTATTTATATTAGATATTACAATAAAATTTTACCTCAGCTCCATGTAATTATGCCTGTAAAAGTCCACTTCAGAATGACAATACTGAACCCACCTTATCGGCTGACAGTACAAAACAGTCTAAGGATAAGAACACCTACTTAAAACCTGGTAATACTAAGAATACCTATATAAAAACTTTTCTATGCTACTTACAATTTTAGTAACTTGCAATTTGGCAAACAGTTCACAGGTACGACATTGGCAAAGAAGGCCTGAGCCTTTCAAACGCTACATATATCTGTATTCTACTTGTTCAACTTACAGGGTGTTTTCTGTGTTTCACCTTCATACATTTAAATAAACAATCACTGCACGTGCTGGCCCTTCAGCATAACCTGCCTGAATCAACCCAAGCACAGTTTTCTCCACTGCCATATTTCAGCTGACAAGGTAATGTTGGAAGTGTGGAAGCTCTTACCTAGCACTATGCATATTTTGGTAGTGTGTGGTAACCCAGCTGGGGAAGAGCTGCATTTAAAGGAATTTTTCACTTGGTTATCTGCACCCACCATCAGTCACTTGAAAATGGGGATGATAGCATGGCCCATTAGAGCCCAAACTGAAAGCCTAGCAATAGTGCTAGAATCAGTGTGATTACTGCCAGTGTCATTGCTCCGTGCACTGCAGATTGTTGATCTCCTATTAGAAACACACTGCCCCTGTTCCCATGCACACTCCTGTATCCTGCTTGCTGTATCCAACAAGCTAGTGCAATAAGCACCTGAATTACTAAAAATAAAATAAAGGAGTCTGAAATATGAAGCACTCCGTGAGTGACTTGTGATTCCTTAGCATGAAAACCATTCCAGCACAGACATCTCCCCATGAGAACCAATTCTATTATTTAATTTTCAGTTTTGTAAGGATGGTAAACTTCCTTACGGAATAATGTAAAAAAATAAGTATTCAAAACTAAGAATCATCTACTAAATTGGGAGGAGCTGTTGACTCCCTCAAAGGCAGAGAGGTCCTGCAGAGAGACCTTGGCAAATCAGAGGGCTGGGCAATGACCAACTGTATGAAGTTGAACAAAGACGAATGACAAATTCTGCACCTGGGACAGGGCAACCCTGGATGTACGGACTGGGAAATGAGATGCTGGAAAGCAGCGCTGCAGAAAGGGACCTGAGGGTCCTGGTGGATGGCAAGTTGAATATGACTCAGCAGTGCTCACATGTCCTGGGGTGCATCAGGCACAGCATCGCCAGCCAGGCAAGGGAGGGGATTGTCCCACTCTGCTCTGCACTGGGGCAGCCTCACCTCCAGTGCTGGGGGCAGTTTTGGGCACCACAATATAAGAAGGATATAAAGCAATTAGAGAGTGTCCAAAGGAGGGCAACCAAGATGGTGCAGGGCCTTGAGGGGAAGCCATGTGAGGAGCGACTGTGGTCACTTGGTCTGTTCAGCCTGGAGAGGAGAAGACTGAGGGGAGACCTCACGGCAGTCTGCAAATTCCTCATGAGGGGAAGAGGAGGGGCAGACTCTGTTCCCTGCTCTGTGCTGACCAGTGACAGGGCTGGAGGGAATGGCCTGAAGCTGTGTCAGGGGAGATTTATGTTTTATACCTCAGACGGTTTCTCACCCAGAGGGTGGTTGGACACTGGAACAGGCTCCCCAGGGAAGTGGTCACAGCACCAAGCCTGACAGAGTTGAAGAAGTGTTTGGACAATGCTGCCAGGCACATGGTATGATTCTTGGGTCCTGTGCAGAGCCAGCAGTAGGCCTTCTGGGTCTCTTTCAGCTGAGGATATTCTATGATTATATGACCTCTGAAAGATTAATCACTACATATAACTTCCAAGACTTGCTAGGCTTTCCAACATTTTCTACAATGGAAGGGAAATGGAAGAGTTTTATGATCTGGGAATAGCACAGCCAAATCACAAACAGCTAATTTGTGCTATTTGTGATACTGAGTTAAATGGATTAACAGGAATGCAAGCAAGGAGAAAGTCTGACACCCTTTACCTGGTTCTTAATGTTCACAGCAATGCAGAAAGAGCCGATTTACAGATGTAGATGAAAAGAGAAATAAGGATGCTCTCCTTTAACCTTATCACTAATGCAACGCATGCACTCCTGGTAATACCTGCCCAGCTGCTCAGTCCCTTACCCTGCACCTGCAGACATCCCCTTGCAGGTGGTAGGCATTCAAAAAAATGCCCAGAGATAAAAATTTTATGCTTGCACACTTTCACAGTTTCTAATATACATCTCTGGACTGGTGTCTCTGGTTAACTCATACATACTCTCACCCAGGAATAAATAGGAAGAAATACATTACATATTCCTGAAAATAAATGAATTGAGAACTGTGAACTCTGCATTAGTTATAAGTAAACATGGGACTATAAATCTGGCCTCCTGCTCCTGCCTTGCCCCAAGGCTCCTACTGTGCCTTTTGCTGATTTACAGATAAAATTCCACCACGTGTAATTTTGTACTGGACTGTGTCTTTGCATCTGAGTTTTTTATTAAAAAGGTTTTTTTCTCATCTGGATGAGTATTACCTGATAATAACCTTTTCTACATATATGCCCCATACTTTATGAAGCACACCTGAATTTTATCATGACCTTTATTACCCTGAAGCACTGTAATATGGTGTGGCCATAACTAGAGAGATGGGCACAGACTGGTGCTGGAGACCTCACAGCTGTAAACAACTCACTGCTGCTCAGCTAAAGAAATGCAGATCTGGGCTGGGCAAAACTACTTTTAGGGATAACAAGGAGAACAAAGACGTATCTAACATAAAGCACTATCTGTAAAACCTATCTGTAACATGAAGCTTCAGGTCAAGGAGGAAAGGGCAAGGTCTAAATGTGTATTATCAAACAGAAAAATAGCCCCAAGCAGCTCCTAGCATAAAGAAAAGGAAACCGTCCTGATGAATATCATCTCCTTCCCAGCAAAGGACTCCAGATGCCAACGACATTCCATAATGATCCCACTGAACCCCACAGACTGAAACTGCCCATTTCAGGACCCGCAGGAACAGAGGGAGGGTGGATGAAACCTCAGGGAAAGCAACAGAAACTAAGAAGTGTGTGTATAAGAATTTAGACACTATTATTATTATTATTACTACTACTACTACTGAAACTTCTTTCTGCACAAAAGTATTCTTTTCTGTAATGATTAGATCTCAACTAATAATGATTTTTGGATTACACTGTTTACATTTAACACTAATAATAAATCTTGGTTTTATATATGAAGGTCCTTCCTCACCCATAAATAACATTTTGAATGTAACACCTTTATCAGAATGTTTATACAGTCTGTTCTTTAAGAACAGTCCCATGATATTACAGAAATAAAATAATTTAAAAAACCCCCACCAACAAATAATAAAATGTATTTGAAAGCAATCTTAAGAAAAGGAAACTAAAATAATGAGTTAAACCTACTGACTTCCTTGGAAGTCACTACAGCTGCAGCAGTTAGGAAAATGAAGTTTTAAGTTAGGGATTAAATAGTCTTTGGAGCTTCATTTGACTCACAGCTTTGGTAAGTGTGAGTGTCCACTGTCCACAGAGAGACATTATCACCTGCAGAAACATAGCTGTAGTATTATTACTGTGCCGAAGAAAAGTAGAGTATTATTACCTTTTCAGGCTAATGCCAATATCAGGCTGTCAAATCTAAACCCAAGAAAGTGGCCATTTTACTATCTAGATTCTAAGGAAGTGTTGACCAAAATATTTTGACTCTGTTATTTTAACTTTTTTTTCCTTACTGACAGGCAAAAGACAACTTAATTTCAGCAATATCCAGAAAACCATGTTCCTAAGAAATTCAAGGTGCCTTGTAGGTATATTCCACCTCACTTAACAGCTACACGAACGGTGCAAATGTACAAGCCCATAAATCCCACTTCCCACTCTGGAACGTAGCTCAGGCCTGCATCATGTTTCTCTACATGATATTTTCTCTCTGTGGCCTCTGATATCAGTCTGTGCTCACCACTGGGACATGAGTGCCATCTGCTATTTTCTTAAAGTTCTCGGCTCATAATTATGCAAAGTTCACTTGATCAGCTTTAGTCCTTATTGCTGAGGTGCCTGTACTCTGCCATTTCTGGGACCTCATTAGGAACTGGGCCCAAAATACCACATTTAGAATGCATTGCAGAATTTGAAAAATAAAGCCCTACAACGATACTGTTAGCTCATATATCTACCTTTCATACTGCATGAACAGATTTTTTCTCCTTTAAATCCATCAGCATCAGATTTCTAATATTCATCTACTTCAGTGGTTCCCAACCTGGGGGGGATGGGACTGTGGCAGACATCTACTCAGTGTGTGGAGATGAAGCCAACCCAGAACCAGCAGGCTTAAATCAGCTGCACAGAGGTCTCTAACCTCAGCGGAAAGTTTTGTGTCATGTGCAAGTCAAATAAGGTTATTGCCTCATTTCACTCTAGTCATTGAGGAGAGGGCAGCCAGAGGATGAATTTAAGATCACTGAGGGGCTCATCCTGGTGCTTCAAAGGGCAGACAGCACCTCTGATTTCCATCAGCTACCTCATTAAATGCAGAAGCACAGAAAAAAACCTGAGGAGATCACAGTATTTTGATTCTCTTCCCTTTGGTTCTAGCTACCCAGGCCAAACAAATGCACATACTCTCTGCTGCAATGCCAGGTGTTAGTGTAAGACTCTACAGTGCAGCTGGCAGCACCAGTTTGGTACCTCTTTAAGTAAAGATATTTTTAGCAATGGTAACTGAGCATCAAAGCCAGACATTCTGATACGATCCGGCCCTTTTCTGCCATCATCTGAGGCAAAGAGAAGGCATATCCTGGGCAGCCCTGCCCTGACCTCAAGCCAGGACACACAGCTGCCCAGGGGCATATTGGCAATGCCCAGTGCCCTGGCTGGATGCAGGATTGCTCCTTGGTGTTTTTTGTTGCAGGTTCTGGGCCATGTCTCCAGAGCCCAGAGGATGAGGAGCAGGTGCTGGCAGGATTAAGTCAGGATCATTAGCTGCCTGGGAGGGGGATGCTAGCCCTCAGCAAACCACATCCCCATGCTTCATGCACACACAGCCCCACATCCCTCAGCCACAAGCCTCTTTCCACCCAGGGAAAACTGCCACAGAGAAGGTGCGACCACAATCAGAAAACACTAACAACTAATGGTGAACAAATGTGCTGTGGTTTTTACTCTCTTCTTGTTTGAATATAGCCCTTGGTGTGTTTGTACACACCAAATATGAAATAACACCAAGAATAATATAAGCACTGTTCAGATATAATAGGGAAAGAGGAATAATGCACACTGAACATTTCTGCTTTAAGTAGTGATGATATATGCTATATTAAATGCTATGAACACATTTGTACTTTAAATGTCTCAAATAATAAATAAAACCAGGGCAGAAACTGAGAAAATGCATATATGAATGTGTATATATGTTACAGAAACTGCCTATAGCATTTTTTATTTATTTATTAAAAACTTTTTGAGGTGAAGACTGTTTTCAGATACCTTTGCATCTTAGAGCATGACAGAAAAACAGACATCTAGAAGAGATTTAAGGAGAGGCAATGGTTTTGTATTTTTGCAAGTGTTTGAAGTAAGAAATGAACAGCTGGAATTCAGAGACAAAGGCCCAACTCCTCTGTGGTTATGTCTGACTTCATTGCAGTGCTGCAACTTGCAGTGATCTCTACAGCTGAGATATCTGCAGCTGTGAGCTGCTAAAATGCAAACATATTTATAACATTTCATTCAAACATAGGTAAGAAAGGAAGTCAGCAGCTGTGACTAGAACTCACTTTCATGCCTGTGAGATCAAACTTATTGCTCAGCTTCTGTTCTTTGACAAATAGAGGAAGAAAGTTTGATAGGCATTGCTGGTTTTAGCCCTTATTAAACAAAAACTTACATCTACTCTTAATGGTAGCACCTGTATACTTGAGTGGCTTCAGTGGGGCCACTTAGCCCCCACAGCGAAAGATGACATCTTATTCTTCAGAAGACCTCCTCCTTCATGTTGGTACTATCGGTGCTAATCTATTCATAGTTTTCAAGTCCAGAAAATTTTATTTGATCTGGTCATCTGTTTTTGCTTCACCTGTCTTGATTTTTACTGACAACAATGATAACAAAACCCAACCAGGAACTGTGGTACCAAGGCCCTTACTGAAGACACGGCTTCGCCTTTTATCACTTAGTCTTCATTTAAAGAATTCAAAATACGGAAAAATCACTGTACTGGTGGAATAAGTACTTTGGTTGAGATCCAAGCTGCCGAGACAGAAGACTAAAGACAACTTCCAGGACCAGACACAGGTACAGAAAGGCTATCCCTGCACTATATGGCAATGTAAGGCATGAACATACACACAACCCTGCTGTTGTTCTCCGTCATATTTTTGCTCTTTGCTTAGGTTCTTCAAGCTCGGTTCTTCAAGCTTCTGGCCTTTCTCTAGAAAGACCACTGCAAATCTTGCACTTTCTCTCTTATTTGAGAAAAATGTTAATAAAACAGCAATAATACCCTCTATGAGATTTAAAGCAGCAATGCATGCTTGGCCTTGAATGACCTCTTCCATTAAAAAATCATTACAGAATCCTTCAATCTATTATCCATTTCTGCTTATTTAAAGGCAACAATTCCCAAGCCACATAGGACCCAAACAAGCCCTTTGCACTCTGCACTCTCTGCACTCTCTGCACTTTGAATCCACACATTAACGCATTTTGAGCACAGACAAAGCTGTGTATGCACATGTCCTCAAAACGGAACCCCTTGTTACTGAACTGTCTGAATTGGTATTTAGCCTTTCCACAGGAAGCTCAAAGCAATCTCAGTATTTCAGTCCACCTAAAATAAGAAATGCTTGCATTTCACTGAAAGTCCCATATCTATGCCTGACTCATCACAGATGGCACCTACCTCTCTCCCTCCTCTGACTATGGCTTGGATATTATCATCTATTCACTCCTCAGAACCTTGTAGTGCCTTGATACTGCAGATCTGTTTTGCATAACATGTCACAGATATGAAAATTCCTACCAAACCCCACAGCTAAAATGGTTATCAAGACTCTCATCATCTGCTGTTCAGTTACACTGGCACCTTTCCCTGTGGCCTTCATGGGTGCAGTTATTCTCCACTGATACAGAAATGCTGCTGCAAAGACCATTCTCCTGGTCTATTTTTTTTTTGACCATGACATTCTTCTCTTTCATACAATAAGGTACAGGCCACTTCCTTTCATTCAAATTCTTTTAGATTTTTCAATACCCTATGTACAGACTGTCTATAGGACAGCTGCTCCTTCAATCAGTCTATAAGTTCAAGTTATAATATTTTTTCTCTGTTTAGAGATTTTTTCCCCTAAGCGTTCTCTATCAGCTGCAGAGCTTTATCCTATCTTGTTCTTCTCTATAATTCTCTTCTGCTATGACAAAACATTAGGATGTCATGCATTAGGTGTCCTGGATTAACGTCATCCTGACCAATAAAACTGCTATTGCTTGTACCCACCTGTCTAACCAGTTATAACTCTTGGATTTTCTTTAGCAATGAAATTCTCTAGGACTGGAGTTGTATTTTGGCAGTCTTTGAGCATCATCTAGTACGACACTAGTCCTTATTGATCATTGCTAGTTCCTTGATGGGACAAATATTGCTAGTAGTGTGAAGAATTGATGGCAATCCATTCATTTTCTTTCATTAGGAACAAATTGCGTTTGAAAACAAGCCAGTGCACAAGGAAGGACGGACACTAGAAGGTCTCAAATCTTGAGATGTGTAGTGACCAGGAACAGCAGTGGTCACCATTTCCTGCTGAGGGCAAGGACTGTTCTGTCCTACAGTCCTACTTAAGTTTTAAGTACTTATTAGTGTCAAACAGGAGCAAGGTGAAACCACTTGATCCATTCCCGAGGAGTGGCAGGCACTATAAAGCACAGCCTCTGAGCACTTACTCCCAGGATGTGGTCTTGGGGTGACTTCATGATGTGTATCCCTTATCGCCTGCTCTATGCCCAAACATGATTCCTGTGCCTTTCTGTGTATTTAAAACTGGGTGTGAGAGAAAGAAAAAAAGCCAGACTAACTTTTCAAAACAGTTTTGCTCCAAGGACATTCACTCCCCTGCGTTCCTGCTGCTGCAGAGCAGAGGAAAGCACCTTCCCTGCTTTTCCTGGCTCTTGGCTCCTTTTCTCGGAGGAGAGAAATGGAGAGTTAAACTCCTTTGTTTCCCTGGGACTTTGGATTTTTCCTTCTTCTCTTCTGGACTGTTAAGAACACCAGAACATCAGAACCTCACTGGGAGGCCTCACACCTCTGCCCGGAGGGGCCCGAGCTGACCCAGGTCCGAAGAGGAGAGAGAGAGAGAGAGCCCACACCCACGGAAAGGACTCTTAAAATCTTCACAGGTTTTCTCTCCACAGCGAGAGGTTTTATTATTCAGCATTATTCTTTTCCTGTGTGTTTTGTTAAATAAATAGGTCTTTTTCCCTTCTTTCACTTTCCTCTGAGGAATTTTTTTCTCGAACCTGGTGGAGGAGGGGTGGCTGTAACCTGCCCTCTATAGAGGAGATGTTCCTCCCAGAGCGTTCCTCCGAATTTTGTCTCAAATCAGGACAGATGTCCTAGGAGCAAGTCCACCAGTTTTTCCATCAGGCAAATGTGAGGTCTCATACATCTAAGATGACACGCTGAGGTTCCTCTTCATTGTAAATCACTCCCACCTTTTGAATAGCTTTTCACAACTGCTGACAATGCCTATTAAAAAAAGATACTCAAAAGTAAGTGTTCTTTGATTTTCTCTAAGTTCCTCTAAGTTCTGTAAGTTTTTACTCTTTTATGGTCTTACTCATGTCTGACCTCAGTTGAGCTAAATAGCTGTCAGATAATTCATCTGGATGAGAAACACCAGTGAAAACTTTTCCAATTAATTCTTGAGTCTGTTAAGCTGATCAATAAAGTGGTAATGTTACAATATTGTGTATCTCTAAAAGACAAAGAAATCATATCCAGTAAAGCAACTGTGTCATATTCTCTACTTGAAACTTCCCTAAACCACCAGTGAGTTGTAATGGTTTTTCAAACTACCTCAGTGACACACTTTATGAAAGCCATTTCTGTGGTGAATAGGAGAAATGAATATTCACTAATAATACACAATACTTATATTTACAGATTCACTGAGACTACAGCATGCTATCAGGGGAAATCACGACCGAAACGTCAATCTTTCTGGTACCCTAGAAAACCAAATATCTGACTATGATGTGGAGAATAATAAATTTAAGATATATTTCTGTATAATCATCTTAAACAATATCAGAACATTGCAGAAGTACATGCAATGAAACACATACCAGTGCATTGTGAGAAATGTACCCACCCTGCAGCTGAACAGTAAAATGGTATCTGGAGCATTTCAGGATTTGTAAACACTGCTAATGCCATTTGTACCTATTCGAGAACAGCAAGCTCTATTTAGAGTTCTAAAGCCATTTTGCATTAAGACAACTGTCTCCAGCTAACTTCAGCTGTATTAAAATGTATATTGTTCCTTCTCTTTCCAAACATCCACATACATGAATTTCCTTGTTCCCGGATATTCAAATTTTAATGGTGTTTTTTAGTATTGCCTAAATCTGAAAAGAGACATTTGCTGTAAAATACCTGAGCAGGTATTTCCTCGCTGTAAGTTGTGCAACACAATAAAAATGGTCTTACAGAAATAAAGAGCATCTGGAGCAAGGGGATTAATGTCTGTTGTTCACTGTAGCTGGAAAGTAAATCAGCTCCATCAACGTTAGAAATGGGTGACTGAGGAGCCACTCTGCTGCGGACAAAAGTCCTTCTGATTATATGTGCTCTAAAGAGTTTTACCATCACCTATTCTGAGTCCTCAAAACTTGGGTCTGGTTGCAAAGAAAACTATAAAATTGCCCTTGGGTATTTAATGTGATCTGAAGTGGTAGATTTCGACCAACAGTCTCAGTTTGAAACTTTCATCCAACTTGTTTTGGTTTAGCTATAACTAAACCAAATAACTTGTGCAGGGTTCAGCTTGCTGTGATTAAGGTAGTGAAACAGTAATATTAAATTTCCATTGAAGAAAAAAAACAGCATTACATGCTGCATTTGACTGATATGGAAAAAATAATAGAGCCTAGGAAGATGACATAAAATAAAAACACTGAATGCATATGGAACACAGAGAGAAATGTCTCATGAATTTAAATGAGGGGTTTGCAAACAAGTCAATGCAAATTCCCTTTTCCTTAAAAAAATTGTAATAACTCTTTCCAAAATTATGTTCCTCTTCATAACTTGTGCTAATTAATACATCAGTTTTAATATATAAGGGAAGATAAAGGAAATCATGTGCAAATGTTGTAAGAAGAAAAGCTGATTTTGCCGAACGTGGATATCTATACTTAACTTTTTATTTCAGGGACAAGAGTGATATGGAATATACTTGGTCTTCCCAGCTCCCTCTTATTTTTTAAATTGAAGTTCAAATAATTTTCTGTGTCCTGAGTTTTAGCCTGCTAACAGGACCAGCAGCAGTAGCATGCTGTCCACAAACAGAACTTCATTTCCTGAAGGCAACTTATCCCAGTCCTGAAGCCCACCTCTGTGCTACCCCTCCACCTCCAGTTTTATCCTCAAAAGCTGTGGTGTGGCCATTAGGCACATCTCTTCCAGGAGCTCAGAAAAATGAGAAAACAATAAGTCTCCCTATGTAAGTACAGGTCTACTAGTTTTATTATTTTTGGCAAAAATAAGAGGCTACACAAAACTAGTGTGCTGCTGGGATTACGATACTGTATCTTCCATAGGGTGCACAGCATTATATTAGTCATTCACTGCAGTTCAGTGAGATGAAATATCCTCTTATTAGTAAGATTGTATGTCACTTAATAGTTGCAGAATTATTTCCTTAAGCTCTCCTCTTTCCCATCTGCCCTCCCCTCTCCAAAAATCCATTCATTTTCTTATCCCCCGAGGAAGTGATGCTAGTACTCTCTGTATGTTATGCACACATGAATTACATTCCTTAGAGAATGAACAATATCATAACCCAAAAGTATAGTCTTCAATGTGAATAAAAATTAGAGAGGATAACTCTTTTCTACAGCTCCTCTCTTATGCCCAATGCAAAACCACACTTCCTGAGCCTGAGAGAAGAAAAATGCAATTTCAGCTTTTTATACTAGAGCAATAGAGCTTGCCTTTGCCAAGCACATGCAGAAAACATGAACTTCATCCTAAAAGGTTTTCAGTGTTTAGAAACCTCCTGGGAGAGCTTGTCAAAAACACACTGAACCAAGTTCTAATTGCACAAACTCACCCTGGTCTTGGCAAACACAGCTGTTTGGTCTGAATTTCAAAACTGTTCCCGTCAAAATCCTTGGGAGCAGAGAAAATGTTATTAAGGTGTCTTTTTGAATCTTAAAGACAAAATCAAAGGCTGGTGGTATGCAATGAATTAAAGTGTTCTCCTAGTGAGATTTGAATCTAAATATAGCAACTATGCTGACCATTAGGTAAGGCTGAATTAAAATTTAAAAAAAAAGGACAGATGAGACAGGGTGAGACAGGGTGGACAAGCTCAAAAGATTTGGAAATTCAGTGTAGATAAGAAACCATACATACAGCTCTTGGCAGAAGCTTATCCAAACTAACAGATGCTTCTGAAGGATGTCCTCCTGTAACCCTTCTATTTAGTCTTTACTTTTGATCCTCAAGAAATTCCTTTCCCCCCTTGCTGCTGATGCTACTTTTGGAAGACAACTTGCTAATTTCCATTCAGAGAGAATTTTCTTTGAGGAAAATCAGACTGCCCCATAAGCCACTCTTTTTGGAGGGGAAGATGGTCTCCTACACCATCTGTTGCTTCAGAAATTTTGCTCTCTTTCACCTACCCACATAACCTTGTATCTCTCTAACCTTTGCCACAAACAATAGCACTTAAGTGCTTCTCCCTTTACTATCTTTTCTCTCACAACTTCCTCCGTAACATCTATAAGTGATAGACGTAATTCAGAAGTACATATTTTTAATTTTAGGAACTTTCCTGTCAAAAATTTTGGGAAATGACATGTTGCCGGTTCTCAGAGACACTTCTTCGAGGGCAGTAAGCAGACACAGTATCTAGCCTGGAGATAAGTGCATGGCTTCCAGACTTACAAGAATAACTCCAAAACTTTTAATTACTGCCATCAATGAATCAGGGGAGCCACATTACAGCAGCTGAGTGATTACTCTGTCAGACTGATTAATAGACCAGGTGGGGTTTTAAAGCAAAGTTGTGCATGTGCATATGCATGCAGGCAAGAGGTGGATATGTGTGGTTTTTGGGGGGAGTTCCAGTTTAAATAGTCAAAGCCATGTAGTGGACACAGTTACTGAAACTTTCTAAACAGGAAAGTATAGAATTCAAGCATTATTTTCAATAGTTTAAAGAAATGCTAAATCAATTTTCTCATCAGAGGAGCTGTTTTAGAGCAATTCACTGAGTCAAGATAATGAATGAGCTGTTCTTTCACAGCATTCCTCAAGGAGGAATTATCCCAAATGATATGGTTACTTAATACGAACATTTATAAAGGGACAGTCATTATGCGAATTATGTATTTTGCATAATTTATTTCAACTTTCAGTTTATAGCAGCAATTTTATCTTTCTTTCATTCAGTGATAAAAAAGGCATCAATTATAATTCTCCTAACATGTCTACAGAACAAATGTCTGCTACTGAAGTTGCTGTGCTCATTCAAACGTATAATTATTCATCAGAGGGTCCTGGGCAATCTACATTTACCAAAATAATGAATAGATAAAAACTGCACACTTACATGTAGCAGTTTAGGTACATGAGAAATGCACTACAAAACATATTTAGGGATGTGATGGTCTGTAGCTGTGCTACCTACCGTGTGTTGACTTGGCTGGGTACTTCTGCTGTTAATTATGTAAGTGCACTTAGAGGCCAGAGAACAATAGGCTTGCTGCCATGTTTTTAAAAGAAAACAGAGATCACTCTTTGATGTGTCCTCAGACACAGTTCATTTTTACTGATGTTTATCTAGTTTGCATGTACAAAGCATGGTTTCAAGATATGCAAGTATGAAAGAAATATGAGCAAACCAGGTTATAACAAGTATTACTGCAAATTCAAAGAATCTATAATCAGAGTTGGAGAGCTATAATGCAGGAAAACGATTCAGAACCCCACGACAGGTTATTATTACAGGAATGTCCTATTTAGGAGTTAAAGACTACTGGGCTATTGGTCTGCATCCGCATGCCTGATGGCAGAGGTTGGCCAAATGGTCTGATCTGCCCAAAATGCAATTTCACTGGATTCTGCAAGCAAAAATTCAAAAGCTGAGTTAATAATAAAATAACATTTCTCATGTACTATAGCGAAGACCATGCTAGACCTTGCAGATGCTGAAAAGAGCTGAAAGCTCCAGCTCATTGTCTTTCTACTTCAAATCTCATTCACAAAAGACAGACTTCCCTGATCTAGGCTACAAAAACCACTGACCAGAAAATACTCATTTTTACATTTTTGCTCAAGTGAGCCATAGAAGATTAGAAACTCCTAAGGAATATAGCACAGGGGGATACATGATGATCAAGGACACAAAATTCATTTCAACATTTCCCTGTCTTCTCGTATTCTTGACCAATATAAAGATTGATCAAAGTATTGACTGCTCCTTAACAATCACTTAGAATGACCATGCCTTTTGTTAGAAACTCAGATTAAGAAGTTAATGAAATAGTATTAGTAATTAAATGCTCCTTCCTAAAATATTCACAAATTTTCTCTCTCTCATTCCTAATTCTCTTCTGAGTTTTCTGGCAGTCAGCTGACAAACTTCTTGCTTTAAATGCTGAGTCAAAATACAAGGAAAATATCTCTCATTTAGCTCTTGTAGCAACCATTTAAGAAGCAAGCAGTACTATTTCCTTCTGATACTCACACTGTTCTAGTCTACATTGCCTCATACCTAACTCTAAATACATAATTGTTTCCTGTGAACTCCTACTAGATACATGGAAATCCTTATGCTAATAAAGAGAGTGAAGCCCCATGAAACAGATTCTTTGACAGAAAAGAGAGTTATTAGGGGCTCACTACTTAATTGGCACTAATGACAACATTCTACTTCCCTGAAAAAACACAGAAAGTGTTCACTGATTTCCATGATATAAGGGTAATTACCAATCATATAACTTCTGTCTGCACTTATCTTTTTATGAGTATGATTCTGCACAATGATTTCTACCAGAATTTGTTACCCTTTGGAACTAAATCACTAAGGAAAACTAAGTGCATGTTCTCATTCTAACTTCAGTGTTATAGAAATCCATGATTTAGCCACAAAACACAGTAATAATTTAATTTACTTTTCTTATACAACCTGAAGACCCATCTAGCCTGTGTGTTTCTGTGTGTGGCTATACAGACACAGTTATTCTATCCCCAAAGGAACTTGTAGTTTAGCTATAGTTTTTTAAGGTTCTCACCACTTTTCTAAATTTTCAGTAGCAGTCTGTGTCTTATACACAAGGAATACTATTAATTGATATAGCAGATAGAATGCATTTGCTGGATAATAGTGTCCTGATAGACTGCCTCTCACTGTCCCAGTAAGCAATACTCACTGCAGCACTCTTTGCAGAAGAAACATCAGAATTGCATATATTTGCATTGGGACACGCTGTAGAAATTTATTTACCAGCTCTGTATGGGGAATAAAAACTTCATTTTCCAGATCTTTTGACAGTTCAAAGTTACTTATACCTATGTGTAGGAAAAGCACTATGTAAAGGAAAAAAGTGAGATTGTTATGGCTAGAAAAATGAATACAAAAATTAGGTTGAGAAAGATTTCATGGAAGCGGCTACATAACAACTCTGTTCGGACTCTGAGCATCATCGATACAAACTAGGCATTTTGTCTGCAAATCAACACAGCTGTGTCAAGCTGGAGCCCCTGTCTCAGTGAAGGCTAAAAATGGAGCCAGAATGCTGGAGCACAGTCCTGTAGAGCTGGGAAAAGTCTCACCTCTGCTGATCTGAAATTCAGCAGGTCAAGGGAGCAGAGGCTGTTCTTCCTTCTAGACCCCTCCCACAGAGCGCAGAGTGAGAAAACTCACTCCTTAGGTTCAGAAACAAGCGTCTTCCCAAACTGTGCATCACTCAGCATGCCAAAGTGTCCCTCAGCTCCTAGAGCTCATCAGGCTCTCGTGAAACTGCCAATCTCAGAAGAGAGATAGAGCATCCTCCATTCCCCCTTTGCCTCCACCCCCACTTTTTGCTGCTGCTGCTGCTGCCAGGACTCTGAGCTGCTCTCAAACAGGGACTGAGCTGGCCCTGCACAGCAGCCAAGGGACAGAGAGCCAGCTTTCCTCTAATTACCAATCCCAAGTACTCTGTGTGCAGCTGGAGCTAGTCAAGTACAGCTTGAGCTAGGCATCTGGACCTGAGGGAAGATGGAGGCAGAAGGGCACTTGGCTCTGGGTCTGAGACTGAGCCTAGCAGGGACTATTTTTTAAAATTAATTTTAATTTGTTGGTCTTTTTTTCAATTCTGCACATAGCACAACACAGCAGTAGGTGGAATCAAAGTAAAGGTATTTAAACCTTTTTCTGGTTGTACATAGCCAGAGCACAACTTTGTATCATATGCACTGGAACAGGCTGCCCAGGGAAGTGGTTAAGTCCCCATCTCTGGAGGTGTGTAAAAGACATTTAGATGTGATGCTTAAGGACAAGGTTTAGTGGTGGACTTGGCTGTGTTAGGTTAATGACTTGATCTTAAGGGTCTTATTCTACCTGAGTTATTCTATGATTCCATCATAAACCCTGTCCTCCTCCCTCCCCACCAGCCCTCTCTAAGAGGCTGAGCAGAAGGCTTGGCATATCCATGCGCAGCCATACAGCCTGGGCCGTGCTGTGAAAGGAAACGACCATAGAGACACAAAGGTTTGCTAGGAAAATTGGAATAGACTAGACAAAACGAGTGGGAAGAGGGGAGAGATTTGAATCGGGGCAAGAGGGTAGGGATGAGAGCAGGAGGCTGGGACTGGCTGGTTAAGGAAAAGGGGTCTGAATTAGGGCGAGAGGGAAGGGAGACAAGGAGTGATTTTGGTTTGAACAACAGCTGCAGGGTAGATGGGTAGGATTCACTAAATGTGGAGCCTAGAAATGAAAGACATGAAGACTGAAAGCTGGAATTGGATATAAGTAATGGGATATGTCACAGAACCAGACATGAGGAGGACCCAGGATGGGGGAAAAAAGGAGACACAGAGAGAGGATTTGGAAGTGACAGGAGGGAAAAAGCCATGCTTGCGGATATGATCAGAAGGTGTCGGTGCCTCATTGGCTCTGGGGTTTGGACTGGTCACCATGACGCTAATTATCACCACTCTCTGTTGTTAACAAGCAGATGTGAAGTCCAGAGGCAAAGTATGTTTCTCCTCTTTCTTATGAACCCTCTCATTGGAAGAAAAACCACACACTGCTATTAACACTTGCTCACATGGCAAACATCCCTGCAGGGGAGGTAACAGTTCCGGTACCCTGATAAGACACATCGGATTCATATGGCAGGCTTTTGATTTTGATTTTGCTATCTTTTTGTAAAAAATATCAGATTTATGCACACAGAAGGTCCTGCATTAAGGCATCTGCCCGAAGATTTCAATGGTGAAGACTCAAGAACCAGGAAATGTCAGGCTAAGGTTATCTGTACCTTGTGAGTAGGCATGGTACAATCCTTTCTTAGTCGCTGGATCATACACGGTTTGTTCCAGAAGACACAACCTTTTTTCATTAAAGAGTGTCTAACTTATGATTGTGAGGTGGAAATATTCAGTGACAGAGACCCCTGCGGTTCTCCTGCACGGCTGCATCTGCTGCACCACCTGGAAGGTGTGTGGGAAGAGGGGTGTAAATGCAAGAGACAGCAGCAGATGTGAAAACGTTTGTCTCCTGTTACAGAAGTCACTACTGCTAGGAGAAACTGAATTCGACCAGCTCTGCTATGACACGTCTCTCAACCAACTCTGCTATGAGACATCTAAGAGATACTAAGTGATTTTTCTAGAACCAAACTATTTCCTAGCCCTTTTTAAAATTTTCTTTCCTTTTTTTTTTTTCTGTGGGATTGCCTCCCCATCCCACCTATGCTTAGATTTGTTCAAGTGTCGGGTGCCCACGGCTGGTATCGAAACCAATGAGAGTTAGACCTTAATATATCACCACTGGGGAGAAGAGGAAGAGTTGATAAAGTATCCATGGGGAGAGCAAGAGTCCTGCTGTGCATGGCACCATCCAGATAGGAATGCACTGTACTCCTTTAAGATCAGCATAAAAAAGTAACCAGACTATTTATGGAGCTAGATATATGACACAGTTACAGGCATCATTCAAAGCAAGCAGAGAAACTGCTTTTAAAATGATTTGAATGCTGCAAGAGAAATAGGGCTGTCAGTATATGAATATATAAGATTACATCCAGTAAATATGTGGCTCTGTCTGTTACTAATGAAATAATATGCTAGACCCTCCTCCCTCAATTAGGTAACTGCTCAGATAAAAGATGGGTAATAATATGAATTTTCATAATAATATCCTCAGACATCTCAAATTAGGGGCCCTTTGACTTTAATTTCTTTGTGCCTCAGTATAAAATTTGGACAATAATGGACAATAATACTCCTGTTGTGAAGGCTATTGTGAAGATAAATATATTAATGCTTGAGAAGCCCTTAGGAAATACAGTGATGAGTGTCACAAAAAAGTCCACAAGGAAATGAACGATTTCATCTTCATATCAAGGTTCCAATCATGTGCAGTAAGTAAGGCCTGGGGCCACAGGCTGCACAGAAAAGGTAAACCAAAATATTGAATAGCTTCTCATTAAGCGAACACCATTCATCCAGTGCTGCAAGTGAGACAGAGATCCTATGGAAAAACGGAATGTGAATAGGTAATTAAAGATTGCATCATAATGCATGCAAAAAATAGGGGTGAAAAGTTTATACTGGTGACTTAATTCTGACATTTAATTCCTGAATGACTCTGCAGCTTCAATGGTGTCGCATTTTTAACACCATTTTTTATGTGTCACTGTGTTGCTTAAATTTTCATCTGCTCATTTCTGGTATTAGGCTTGTTTGTGTGATGCTTTTCTTTCTCTAATCCCCTGTATTTAGAACACATTGTCCAGATATGAAAACCTTTGCAGCCTGACCTTGAGGAATAGTAAGAGTTTGTATAATTTAGATTACTGCAGTAATTGTTTGGCCCAGATGCCAGAAACATCCCCAAGGGTATTTAACGTTCGTTCAGAAGATGTTGCTGTTGCTTTTCAACTTAAGGTCAGGACAAAAGCACAACTTGCCGCCAAAAGAACATGCTGCAGTTTTTGTCTGGGAGGTGGCAGTTGCAGGTGGCTGGGGCACCACTAAGCAGCTGCCTTCAGAAATGTCACCCAGCACAGTCTGGGCAGTCTGGGCAGCTTTCTCCAGCACAGTCTGCAAAAACCGGGCCACATCAAGACCACAAAAATGTACACTCGCACTCGTGACATGGAACAACAATCCTTTTGGTTTCCTCTAACTCTAGCTGTCCGATAAAGCAGATCACTTAATCACTCCTTTTCTGCCACCTACTCCTAAATAGATTGTGTGCTATACATGGGATCAGCACTGCTGTTGAGAATTATTTGTTTCTCCACGTTGGGCTCACAGTTCTGAAGTGGAATGAAATTTCATTATACGCCCAATGCGTGCTGCACATTGTATATAGTCAAGCCCAAAAACCACCTGAGAGAAACTAAAAGTAAAGAGCCATCCAAGAAGGATTATAGGATTATATCCTTAAATCCATAGTGAGATACATTAGAAAGTGATGTACACTGTTTTCTCATTTTCATCTACAGGCAATAGAATGGATTACCAGCCACAAGTTTCCATCATTTAATTCCGTGTGTGGTACGCGGTGCGGGAAACAACATCACAGTAGAGCTCAGTGAGAACTGATGGAGAGTGAAATCGAAGCTGGGTTTATGTGAAAGGAAGAGCGTCAATGTCTCTCCTGAAAGATGAAATAAAATCACAGCCAAAATGACCATTACCAGCCAGAACAACTACAGTGCAGTCTTCTGACTTACTGTATCACTAACTTAATGCTGGCAGGGGTGCAAGCCATGAATGCACTGAGAAGTGCAGTGCTCCAGAGGCTTCTACGATTGTTGAAGAAGAGATGGAAAGAGAGTTGGCCCGGATAGAATAAAAGCTTCTTGAAGGTGACGGCCAAATTTGACCATCCACAGCGGAAAAGCACCCCTGCCAGAGTTGGGGCACTGAAACCATATGAGTACTTGCCTGGGAGTGGGCCACCACCAGCAACAGCCTCTGGTGCACCGTACAGTGCTGTTGGAGGGAGGGAGACCATTTCAGGGGATTAAGCCAGTTTCAAGTCCTTCTCTCTGCTGAGGTGCTGTCCTGCACAGCAGGGCCATCCTGCTACCACCATGATCTTTATGCAGAGACAGGGAACTACTTGCAAATGCCTGCCATGAGCTGGACGTGGCCAGGCTTGGAGCTGCAGCCATGACTGCTGGGCCTGGGCTTCTTGCTCCCTTATGGCCCTCCTAAGTGCTTCAAACCACTCCCAGCATCGGGCTGCCTTAGGACACACACTGCCTTCCCCAGAGCCAGTCCTGAAAGCAGCTCTTTAATTCAGCTGTTTTCATCCAGGGGGAAATGGATTCCATGCCCACTGTGGCTGATTTCAGAGGCTCTGACAGCTCCACCCTGCGTTGGTTGCTAATGGATAGTCCCCTCCATGCCTGTGGCTGCGCTCTCCGCTAATGAAGTGGGAGATGAAAGCACAAGGTGCCATCGCACACTCCCTGAGGCTGTGGCATTCTGGCATTAGAGGTATCAAGACAAGTTCAGCATTACTGGCTACTGCAGCAATCACACAAGTGCTGGGGACAGTGAGGTGAAAACTACAGCTCCTTCCCAGTTTGATCAACATCGCCTTTGTCTCTCTTCGTACCATTTCAACAATAGCGACGACGTGTTGATACGCCTGCAGCACCCATTGGCTCAGGCAGGGCTCTAAGGAATCTTAATGAAAAATTACATTGCAAATACTATCTGGGTACTAGGAAGAGATAAAGAAGAGGTTAATTATTTGGGGACCAGCCATAGTACAGTCCAAAGTCAGCTGCAGCACTCTACTGAGACCATTTGGGAGACTCTACAGGCACGTTGATTTAGTTGCTTTGCTGCTCCAGTGGGAAACACAGATTCACACTGTGTTATGCAGCGCTGATGCCCAATCTGTCTGTCAGATCTGATGTTATTCTGGGGAATCTCCTTTCCCTAACAAGCATTACAGGACAGAGACGCAAACACGGTCAGATTCCAGAAGAGAGAAATTTTTTTAGCTTCTGACCTGTAGGAAACTAGAAACGTGGTTGACTGAAGGCCACACTTACACAACACCTATGACCCATAGGGACATGATGCCAAACACGGTATAGCTGAGTAATTAAATGGTAGTTGAAACTCAGAAACCATCACAGCTATAATTTCAATTCACTAAAAGCACTAGGGAATGCCTCCCCTCCTCTATACATATTGAATTATTTATTGACGGGCTCAGTAAAGTCTGGATTCTAACGGATGCAAAAGTATCTAATATATTTGGTATCTCAAGACACTCAGTGATTCTAAATGTCTGTTTTGTTACACAAATGAAAGCAGCAGTTTTATAGGATGTTAGAAAAAGTCAAAGGCAATAAAAGTAATTCAGTCTTTTTGTTAATGTTCCATATTACGGGCTTCAAACTTTTCAAGGAAGTATAAACGTCAGCCATTCAATCAGCTTTGCAGAAACAATGCAGCTAGAATAACAATATCAAGCATACTCTTGTTTCTTTTCCCCTCTAAGGTTTGATTAAGAGCAAATCAAGCTAGTCTTGCTCCCTCTTCTTCCTTGAACTCAGTATTGTTGATCCATGGATCTGTATGCTCCGTACAGCCTGTCCCTAAGTCTTGTATATGCAGTATGCCATGTAGCCAAATGTAAGATATGGACGGGCATAAAATTTGTTAGAAGGCAGCGCTCTGTCTAATGAAGGCAAACTGAGGTTTGTCTTTCTCTTTTGAATTCACTGCTTGCATTTAAAAATTGCAAGCAATTCTATCGCTTAGTAAGCAGCTGAACCTGTTCATTCTCATCTCAGATTTTTCATTTTCAGACAAAAACCTGTGTAACACTCATAGCAAAGCAGATTTCTACAGTCAAATAATACATTCCAGAGCATTACTGTGGAGAGCTGAAATTAGCTGAATGTCACCGTTACTGTTATATCAACATAAATCACTCCAATATACTCTTAAGCAATGCAACATTTCTCAGACATGCACCCCACAATAACAAAGCCTATCACACACTGATTACAGCAGAATCTATGAAAAGGCTCTCCTTGCTATTAAAGATAAAAATAGTCCTGTGAAAGACTTGCCAACAATTTCCAGATTTTCTTGTTCCCATAAGTGCATGGTTTTTTGTGAATTTGGGCTGGATATGTTGGTTTCCAGGGGCAGTATGTGAAAATGCTGGGTCTACTTTTGGACAACTGCTTTGTTATTTCAGGAAAATACCTGCGCTGCCAAAGAAGGGCTTCAGTGTCACATGTATGGCATGTACCCATTGTCAGGGTGAAAGGGAATGACTGTGACAAATGAGAAGCTTTTTCAGCTAATTCATTTTGTGTGTAGTCATCTCAGAGCCAAGAGGCTCCAGCTGGGACTGGTGCCTGATTACGCTAGAAGCTGTACCAAGTCAGACAGCCTCCTTCACCGAGCACCTTGGGGGCTTAAGCAGACAATCACACAACTAGTGAAAGAAAAGAACTACAGTTGTTCTTCTTCTGCAAATGAGGAACTAAGTGACAGAGCTAAAAAAAGGGCTCAGCCCTCAGCCAGTGTAAATTGGCACAAGAGGATTCAGGTCAGCACAAATACACCAAGTTACAGCAGCTGAAGAAAACACTGGAGCTGAATTTATAATGCCTGAGATAAATATAATGCATCCGAGCAAGATTTAACCATCTGCAATCAGTAAAAAGGATGAAATGTACTTAAAAATACTGTACCTCACATGTCTTGTTTAATAAAATCCACAGCATAAAGTGACGGTGCCAGTTATCAAACTAGACAAGCACAGAATGATAACACTGCAAGGAAAACCAGACTGCTCATTAAAATGGTGAGGTATATAATGTGCAATAAGGGACAAGATACACCCAAGATACTTTTCTCAGTGGAAAATTATTTTGTTTATAATTTTCTTAGTCCCAAAGTAACTGAAAGACTTGAAGAAATAAACTCTACTTTATAGTGGGGTCTGGGAAGGGGGCAAAAGAATGTTTCAAGGATTTTTAGAAGGAATTTATACATCCCACCGGATCTTGAAAATATTTCGACAGAAACTTCTGAGTTTTAATTACACATATCAATTCTGCACTTTTTGCCCCTCATCACCCTTTTACATAAACACTACCTACACTTTCATTAAACTCAAAAGTGTTTTCCTTTAAAATAAAAGCATTGGATTATCAACGTGTTATTTCATTCTCTGACCTTTAAGTATAATACTTTTCCATTCTCTTAGCCTTGTCCTCAGAAAACAACAAAATGAAGGAAGTGTGGAGGCTCCATGCCCTGGTTACTCAGAGCCTCACTTCCCTGCCAGGAGATGGGCAGGGACATTTCACTCTGTAGGACACTCCATTTCTATGTGCTTTTTCCCAAGCTGGCCATTTCTGGGACCATGCTAACTCGTCCCTCTTAGTATACAACATCCAGGAAATAACTCACTCCCTTGTTACCAGTCACAGAGAGATGATATAGGAAAGTTAAGAGAAAACAGATGACTGATGGATGAAAGTGGAGTTCAGGAGAGCTACTGCTCTGTATTCAAAATTGAAAGGAGAGAGACTTGATATCACTCAAAGCAGCGACTTTCAGGGAAGAAAACAGAGCACTTTGGGACTGAGAAATTCAATGCAGCTATAAATCCATAAGTAGCAGCTGTAGAGGCAGATTCAAGAAAAGAAATCTAGGATAGGCAAGAAAGATCCACATCTGACCCACTACAAAGAAATGCCATGGTGCCAATAATGGCATGAGAAACGTTATATTTTTTTTTGGTTAAATGGTGTTTAGGAATATACTCAGGTATGCCACTAGAATTTCATAGTAAGTACAAATAAAGTGAAGCTGTAGATCAAGACTGTTCCTTTCTAGTCCTTTAATTCACTTTTATTTTCAGGATTATTTTTGAATATTTTATGTCAGTACTGATAAGGAACACTTTGACAATCCATAGATAGATGAGGATGTAGAAAGGACAAAAGAAGAGGGGAAAGTCTGTACTGCATGAGAGACTGCAGGAAAGAAAATCTTTCACTTGCTACAGAAAGGTTTCTCCCAAAGTTACCCCACTTGAACTTGTCCCTCCTCCTTCAGAGATCTGCAGGCCACGGGAGATACACTACAACAGAGCCAGCCCTCACAGCAGGATCCTTTGGCAAACATTGCACAATTAGCTGAGTACAAGTGTGGCTTCAAAATGGTTATCCATTTCTGTAATGCTGTTTGACAAGTGTGTCTAAAATCTGCTAGTGAAGAGCAATGTACTCCGAGTGGAATGAAACACTCCACATAATTCTGACAAAAGTAGTCCAGGGTATATGGCTCCTCCCTGTAAAACCTGCAGGCAACAGTAATGGAGCTGGATCTGTCATTGGTTTTATTAAAGGTGAATTTCCATCTGTCCTGACTCATCTGAAAAACCTCTCACTGGTCACCTGCCCTTATTGCTGAGTTCACATCTTGAAAGGGCAAGTAGTGCATGAATAAAAACCCATAGCAACCTCTCACATAGAGAAATTCTGAATGTCAGAGGTGATGCAACATCTATTTGCTAACTTAACTAACACACGTTTCTTACGGGCTTGGACTTGTCTTTTACTAAAATGTTTTCAAATGCTACAAAATCCAGAAAAGGTACAATGGAAAGTACGCTGACATTCACATGCTTACTTCTTCAGAAGTTTTTGTCCTAAATGGGAGGTTTTCAAAAGGATATTTTCATTCAAAGTTTGGCAACTTCCTCGGAACAAGCTATACATCAGTACTTAACACTGTTGCTTGTTAGGAAACAAAAAAACCCTTTGTATACCACTCTTGAATCAAATGTACAGCTGAGAGAGTCTACTCTGACAGGAATGACAAATTATTTTGTATATGTTGTTTTGTCTGTGAACAAAAAAATCATTTCTTGCTTATCTGTTTCAAGAGAAAATCACTATATGTGTGTATTCTGTTTAAAGTGTAAATCAGGATTCTCCTCTTGTTTGTATATGTGTAAATTAATTCTATCAAATTACTGAGTGTAAATCCAGTTAAAAGTTGCAGCAAATTACATTTCCAGACTTAAACAGATTTTCTAAACAACCAAACCAAACCAAACAAACAAACAAACAAACCAAACTCTAAAAAGCAAGTCTTCATACACTTTGTGTAGACAAGACCATATTTCACCTCAATCTTTAACTGTTCAACCAAATTATATCTTCTTCTATGCCCTTGCTGTTGGGTGCTGTGTTTTTTAAGGTACTCAAACATCCCACTAGATTTTAATCAAAACATTATGATAATATTTTTGTGTTGTAGTTTAACAATGACATCTACAAAACATAATTAGCATCACAAAGTAGATAAATTAACGGGTTGGTTTGTGGGGGTTTTGCCTTTTCTTTTGCCCCAGAAGATATAAAGAACTAGAAGCAAACATACAGGAGATCCTAAACATTTCTTAATCTTCTAATTCCCTTTATAAAACTCTATGACAGAAGACCAAACATTCTGCAGAAAACAAAACAAAAAAGAGATATAAATATGTTGATTTTCAACTGCAGTGTCATGCTAAAGCATGACAATTACATGTTAAAGCAATTTACATACAAAAATCTTATGAAACAGACTTGAAAAATCCACCTGCTGATATCCCAGTATCTACATAGGCAGAGATCCATCACTAGTCATAAAGTAATACTGTTAATCATCTAACTCTCTTTGACCTTCCTTTCATTCAAGTTGCCCTGGAGAACAAAATTCTCTTCTCTTTATTTACAAATGTACTCCCATTTGATATTGATAGGATTATTTTGCCAGTTTGGTTAAAGATTCACTTACAAGAGCCTTTTCAAAGAATCTTTGTGATACATAAACGCTGTCTGGCTTCTGTCTATTCCACTCATCAGCTACAGAGTTTCTTCAGTTTGTTGAAGAATAAATTCTTCTTCTGGTTTCAGGTAGCTTTTAAATCACTCAGACATTGTATCTGATTGTACTGTCAGATAAAAAGTTGCAGTAAGTTTTAAGAGTTGCAAGAATTTATGCCATGGGACTTTCAAAGTGTTCAGCAAATGAGCTACAGTGTGTAGCTCCACACAGCACTGAAATACTCCATGGTCTTTCACAAATCTGTGGAAACCTATAACCACTCACAAAAGACACTGCAGAGATGAAAATACTCATCCACCTTGGACACATGAGGTTTAATAATCCAGCACAACTGTCTCCTATCCATTAGCAAAGTCACTCAGAACATGGCATCATAATTTTTTTTTTTAAAAAAAAATGTATATAGACTAATACATGAGTTACTGTTTACTTACTCAAATAGAGGTATTTGGAATATGGGATTATAGTTCAATTTTTCATATTTATTCCATCAATTGACAGCTTTTCCTTTACATCTTTGAGAAAGAGAACTAAATATGTGACATTTTCTTTAAAACAGTAAGAAGTTTTATTACATGTTAATGGCATTACATTGCACACATATCCAGCTTTAATATATGTGGTCTTGCACGCAGTCTGAAACTAATGCTAAAAATCAAATGAGGTCCGTGGACAGCTGTGAATGCTATGGGGGCCAGGAACATTCATATGTTGGCATCTTGCCATGTCTTTTATGAGGGCAGGCATAATTTAACACATTGTGAAAATGACATGACATCACTTTCATACTGTGAAAAAAACCCAACAAACTTGTAGGGTTTTTACTTTCTTACTATAAGCAAGTACATGTCCTTTAAAATGAACTAATGCTCACCTACATTTGGACTAAGTTTGACCTGTTGTTTTTCAGAGAGAAAATGTTCCATCTCTGTATTTATTAGGCATTCTCTATAGTTAAAAAAAGCAGTGTTTGTACTTACATTGGATAATGTCTGGACGATCACAACTAGAATATAGGCCTCTCTACTGCCTCTCAAACAGCCTGAAATAAATTTTATCTCTGATACACTATCCTAGACCCAGTGAAACTTAAATTCCTTTCAAACCATGGCCAGATAGCAGAAGGGGAAGTGGAGATCAACCTGCCTGTCAGAGTCAGACACCCTCTGAAGATATCTCTGTGATGAAATACTGGCAGAGAAATGCTACTTTATCTCCTTTACCAGCTGTGGAAATAGCTGAGCAGCATCCTTGCAGGCCTGCAGCTCTGGACTCAAGCCATGCCATCTTTATAATCCTTTTTCTGGGTTTGACTCAAGGGATGGTTATTGGATTCAACATGTAACTCATTATGCTGAATCTATTTATTTTCAGTGGAGAGAAATGTGCACCTCTAAAGCCTGCTGCATCTTATCCTGCTGTAGATGTTTGAAATCACCCCAACTATACCTCGATCTCTCTGCTGACTGTAAAGATCAGCAATTAAAATCAGGTGGAGATGTATCCACAGCAGCCATCTAAAATAAGCACTCAGGGTCCCTTTCCGTCATTCCAGGGACAGCAGATGTGAAGGGATGTGTCCCAGCAAGGTAGGAGCACAGCCTGAGCCAGAAGCCAGTCACACTATCCAATGAGGTCCTGCTGTTGTCCTGAAACCTCTCCATGATCTGTTTTCTTGGATTACCTTAATATTCTTGTAGTCATAACTTTCATATTGACTTTTCAGTCACATGGCTCTGTCTTCTACTGTGTTTCTCATCCCTGATCCATCCATAGAATATCCAGTGGCCCGACTGGACTGGAGGAGACTTTGCACACTTCAGGAAGGGTGGGACTGAGAGGCAGACAGAGTTTGTTGCAGGATGGAAACCAAAGGTAAATTTGCGCATACACTTAAGCATGACTCACATATAACTGTCTGTAAGATTCACTTGTCTGTGTTCCCCTCGGTACCTGTCTGCCTGGGTTATGTTAAGTTGAAAAAAGGCAGCTTTTCAGGGTAGAGATTGCTCAGGAATTAATTTTTCTGTGCTTTTTCTGTGCTCTATGCAGGGCTTAGACAAATATTAAATTATTATAATACTAAGAAGGCAGAACCAACATTTACAATTATGTGAATATTTTTCACAGCTTTGAAAATGGACTTCCAAACTCAATTGGTTTTCTCTTGTTGCTGAACACAATCACACGCATCCACACATTTGCAGTGTGGATGCTACCATTCAGAGGAACAGAAAATGACTGTACTCAAAAACTAGATGTGAATTAATCTGTGCTCTTACTTAACATTATACTCAAAAAAACCCCCTTCTTAATGCTAAGCATTCATTTTTGGTTTTTTTTCCTAATTTTGCCAGTTTGTTGCTAAAGCTTGGTAAGTTATAAAAAAAGTCTGTGAAACAGACAGAATTTCTAGACATGTAATTCTGTAGCATACTTGAGCCAAAGGATCATGATCCTGATGATCTTCACTTGTGTTGTGGAGGGCAACAAAGATGATTAGGGAGCTGAAGCATTTCTCTTACAAGGACAGGCTGAGAGAGTGGAGCTTGTTCAGCCTCGAGAAGAGAGAACTGAGAGGGGACCTCACCAATGTCTATCAGTGTCTGAAGGGAAGGTGTCAAAAGGAGGGAGCCAGGCTCTTCTTGGCGGTTCCAAGCAATAGGACAAGAGGCAATGGGCAGAAACTGATGCACAGGAAGTTCCACCTGAATATGAGGAAGAACTTCTTTACTGTGCAGGTGACCGAGCACTGGGACAGATTGTCCAGAGAGATCATGGAGTCTCCCTCACTGAAGATACTCAAGAACTGTCTGGATGCAATCCTGTGCCATGTGCTCTGGGATGACCCTGCTTGAGCAGGGAGGTTGGACCAGATGACCCACTGTGGTCCCTTCCAAACTTGCCCATTCTGTGATTCTGTGTGATTTAACACTTTGCTCTCTCAGCATGAGATTATTGCAGTAGCAGTGCTAGAACTACACCGCAAATAAAACACGCCAACATGTTTTCACAGTCCAAGTAAATAACTTCAAGTAAATAAATAACTCCATCACACAAATATCATTTAGAAATGAAATTAAAAAGAGCCTCTTGCTTTGTGTTATAAAAATATGGAAGAGTGCTCAGGACAAGCTGTTTCACGTAAGAGTCTTCTCTATATTCAGCATCTCCAAGGTCAAAATAATGGAATTTCATTTTTCAGAGTCAAAAGGATGGTTTAATAGTTATTTTGTATGAAGACAGCTCTGTTTTTCTACCCTGCATGCGATATCAAACTCTGTATAGCTTGATACATCCTGTATTTTCATTCACACTTTCATTACAGCTCTGTAAAGTACAGTGATTTATTATACATTCTCTTGAATCTTTTTGAAACATCAAACAAAATGTAAAATTCAAAGGGAGAGAAAACAAAGCACCAGAAATCTTACGAGAGAAACAGTATTTCCTTTCTAATCCTCCCAGTTCTAACCATGAACCACAGTGAGCACTGAACAGTGGTGGACATTAGAAAACAAAAATGAACTATAGGACTCTATGCAGCTTTAAGGTCCTTGTACAGCAGTGATAAAATCTGAGTGCCACCAGTGTCACTTCTATGATAATTATTCAAGTAACAGATAGCTTTTTAAAGAGAACTAAATGTCTCAGAAATACTCTCTGCTAGCAGAGCTAGTAATATATTGGAGAGGAAGGACCCACTGGTTCTTCTCAAATTCTTTTCTGACCTTCAGTTCAACAGTCTAACATGTCTAGGACTAAGAACAAAAGTCATGGGCCTTCGATGCTCCTCTTCCTTGCCTCAGCCCAAATGACCTAATTTTTCACAGAGCTTTGGGTGAATTATTCACACAAGGCTCAAACCACAGGTAAACACAAAGGGGAGAGCACAGCACCACATGAAGAAGGGTTTTGGCCACATACATGCGACCCAGATTCCTTTCTTAGCAGCTAGATTCAAAGGAGCAGACATCAGGGAGATTACAATGCATCATCTCCCTGGTTAAGCTTTCAGGCAGAAGTCATTACACTACAAGGACCTGTCATCAAGCAACAAAATTTTCATATGAAAGTGGAAAGCTGAATCTTAATAACAAGTACTAATTTTCATCTATTAAAGTACCTTAGTGGGTGTATGCCTAATATCATAAATGCTTGAAATGTGGAAGTATTTCTTTCTTGTTTGCCTGAATTTATCTCATTTCCTAGGAGAAGATTTGAATTGGCAAAACAACCGGCTTCTGTTTCTTTTCCTGATGTAATTTTTGCAGAAAACACTTTCTAATTTGGAAAGTCGTGCAGTTCTTACCTACTACTCTAAGAAGAGAAATCAGCAATATTTTCTCAATAAAAGCCCAGCGGCCTTTTTTGCAAAGTTACTGAGAATGATGTCATAAAATGCCCCTACTAATAGTGATTGCAAACGAAACATTTATTTACCTTTTCGTGGCCTTATCTAAACACCATTTGCTCTAGAGGAGATAGAGTGACTAGGCAGCCTCAACAGCCTGAGTGGAACATTAGGAGAGTGTACCTGCATGACAATAAGAAGGTCAAACACCAAGATGAAAGAAGCCAAGAAGGCTCTTGAGACCTCATCACTTGGCAGAAATCCACGATTCAGCTTGTCCCAGCTGATCCAGTCAGTAGTGATGACAAGCACAACTACAGAGGTGAGAGTAAACAGAACCGTCCTGAAAGGAAGAAGAAAAAATAGTTCAGAGAGAATATGATGGAAATGAAGATGCATCATTCTATTTTATCCATCTTCTAACGGTCAACTAGTATTTTATCAGTACTTTTCCACTGATGAAAAGAGACTGAAGAAAATTAAGTCCACAAACAAAGCTTTTAATTTAAAAAAGAAAGCAGTCAGCTGTATCCTTAGTGAAAAGAAATTTAGTAGCTAGTACTAAGCATGTTGCGAAATTAGGCTGGAGTATATCACTTTGGTTCTTCATTCCATCTTTTTCACTGAAGATGAAAACCAATTAAATAAAATAGGGGAGAAGTAAAATAGGAGAGAAGTAAAATGTACCAAGGCCTGCGTGATCTAGGCCAAATTCAAATCCACTCATTGAGAGGACATTGTTTAAGGCACCAAAGACATTAGAACCGTTGAAAATCTCTTCCAAGCCGTAGGACCTATAAGACTGTGAAGTCTAATTTTTACACAGAAACATGTCTGCATTAAAAAAAATTTCAATGCACTAAATTAATTTTTAGTAAATTCTGGGGACTTTAGAAAGATGTTGCTTTGTGTTTTCCAGGGTGTCACTCAGACAAGTTTTCAACAATTTTATGACTTTTCTGAGAAGTCAGTGAAGAGTGAATCACAAAAGTATTAAAGCCTCCATATAAATTCTACGAGAATTCCAGAAGATACATTTGACTAATTCATACAATTCTGGAACACAGTATTTTAGAAAATAACTTTCTCAGCTATCCCTGCAAAATACCTCTGCATCATTTCCAGCAGAACTTTGGCGATATCTTACAGAGCTGGCAGCAGTGACTGATTGCATTTCTGGTTCCGCGGAGGCTGGAAAATTTAGCTGGTAATTTAAGGGTGAGCAAGGCTTCTTCCAGTAGCCATGGCTGTCAGTAAATCTGTGCGGTAATAGGGGCATATCAAAATCTGAATGTGTGCTCCTGGCTAAATAATTGCGGCAGGGTGGACTTTTTTTTCTACAGCAATAATATCTCATTTTCTTCAGCTACCGAGGGTTGTAAAATAAAGTGAAGAATATTTCCCATGACACTTCTGAACAGGACAAATACTCAGCAGAGGAAGACAAAATCTGTACACCAGTGGTCACAGGCTACCAGTCTGTATGCCTTTCTTTTTATATGGCAGCCTTGCCTGTGCCTGTGAGGAAGGGAAAACAAATATGCACATAGGCAATGGTATAATACATTTGGACTCCTAAACATCATTCTTCTATGGCATGATGGGCTGCACTTCTTCAGAATGTAATGAGACACAAAATTGCTTGATTGCTACCACCTTTACCTTCGAACATTTATTTTTATTCTTAATAAATTAGCTCAGTTACATGCAACACGACGGTTGACACCCTAACAATTTCCCCGAAAGAATTACGAGCATCTGGGCAAGAAGAAAAACAATAAACGTGGCATATTCGATGTAATTAGACCTAAACAATAGTCAAGCCTTCTTATCCCAAAACATTCGCTTAGCTACCATCTCAACTGTCAGTACCTGAACCTGACCGACTTTTCTACAAGCTCCACTTTGGCATATACCCAGAATAGTCTACTTTGGAAAGACAATTCTCTCCCTTTTGCATAGATTCTCTTGAGACACACAAAGGTGTTTTTTCCTACTTATTTCACCTTCATATCTGAAATTCTCGTGGTTAATGTTCTTACTTTACCTGAAAAGTTCTCCAGACAGAAAACAATCCTCAGCACTTGTCTGCTGGCCAAGGCACACTGCCCCAGCCACTAGGTGCCCTGATTTTCCTTGACCTCTTTCTGTGGAACCACCTCTCCTGGGGCAGAGGAAGTTTAGAACCATAATTCAAACCTGAGTATTTTGCTATAGGAAGCATATGCCCAGAAGTTATGCTCGAGACTATTCTGCCTCAGTCCTCTTGAATTATGCATTTGCATTTTGGAGCAAGAGTTCAAAGCATGGAAGGTCAGACTTTGGCATGTAGGCAAGCAAAGGCAGACATATTTTTATTCATGCTTCGTTGGCATGCATGCAAAGACCGATGTGTGTGCTCAAGTCCTGATTTCCTTGAGGAAATGCATATGCACTTAGAAAACTGCTTTGTTATTCATTCTGAAATGTCAAATAGGGAGGGAAGGGAGCAGAAAATGGGCTGCTAATAGAATAAGAAAATGTGAGACCAACAAAAAAGGTTAGAAATAGACTTTTGAAATGGTTGCACTAAGCAGCGTAATTAGCACTCGGTTGTGTTTTTGACCTATGATACTGGAACACAGCAAGATATTCAATACATGCTTTTGGAGTTATTATAAACTGAGCTTGTTTGGGTTAGAGTTCAGTTCACTTCTTGTGAAAGTACAGTGTCCTGGAGATTAAGAAAAAAAGATGAGGATTTCATTTAACTTGACATAACTTGTACTGGATAAACCAATGTGAGCTGCCCTGCAATATCTAGCCCAGTGTAGTTCGCCCTTTGTTCTGCAATGCACATTATTGAGAAAGAGCTACACCATCAAACCACTCACAGCATTGCCGGCAGGACCTCTCCTCATTACAGAAGGGGAAAGGCCACAAGGGGAAGGGCAAGAGAGGACTGACTCTTCTCTGTACCAGGCATTAAGAAATGCAATTTCTGTCTCTAGTTCACAAAGGAAATACACTTTTATATTTCACTTCTAATTCTAGCTTACGGTATTGAATGATTATGTGCCCTGGGCACCTATTCAGCTGCAATAACACACATTTTACAACCTACTGCATACTCCTCAAGAGTGCAAATAAACACTGTCCAGACCAATAGCATACTGAATAGTTAAAATTATTAGGTAGGTCCAAAAAAGTCACTACTGTGCTTATCACTGCCAGTGATGATTTAAAATCCCCAGTGCTACGCTGAACTGTGGGGGACAAAAGGGAGGGAGGCTGAACGAAAAGAATTTTTACTGCTAGAAACCTCTCAAAAAATAGGTGATTTTTTAGACTGTATCTCTGTAATAATCTTTGGTTGCCAGGACTGAGTTTGGTCTTGAATTTGTCAAACCAAATCACTCATGCTGAACTGAATCCATACTACTGGCCCTCATGTGTCAACAGAAGACTAATCTTGTTCTCAAAAACTTGGCAAGGTCCAAACCAGATGTATCTTCCCTTCTGCACCTTTCCACAATACTTTCTTGAACTATAAGCTTTGACCAAACTGACCAACTTTAAATCTATCACCCAGCATATGACACATTACGAGAGGTTGTGAACCACATGGACCAGAAGCCTGAGCAGGTTCTAGTCACTGGTGCTGGTTCCCTTGTGGCAGATGGGGTCATAACCTAAACCTCGTAGAGAGAAAACACAATGAAGTGCTGTGATCTTGTGTCCTGGGTGGCTGGAGACACTCTCTTCTGCTGTTTAGCTTGTCCTACGTCCCACACCAGGAACTCCCTAAGCAGAGCCCATCAGGCCACGACTCATTCTCTTGCAGCCCCAAGGCAGAACCACAAAACCATTCATAGCACACCCCCCCAAACCTACACCAGAAGTATCTTTGACTCCATGCAGCCAACCCTTCGGGAATCAGTCTGCTATTTGCCTGTACTGAGTGAAAAACTGAACAATCCAGAATTTGTTCCTGGAAAGATAAAAGACAGGCTAATAAATGTATACGTGTTTACAAAACATTTAACGTGGGAAACAAGAACTGTTTCCAATTTGAGTCTCATGAGTCTTCATGTCTAAATCAGCAGGGCAAAGTATATCAAAAAAGGATTCTGGTCTGTGATGGAACCTCATTTCTCAAACTGTAACATAAAGAAAATGAAGTTTTTCATTCAAACATTAAATACAATTCTTTGCACAAGACTACCTCCCCTTTACTTGTGACTTTGAGCTGCTCATTTTTGGAGATATTTAGAATTTTCTTGTCTTACATGACCCTCTGCCAAATCTTTTATGATGCTACAACTTTGATGATCAGATAGTAAGAGTTCTGTTAAGACCAACTGAAGAGATGAAAGACGAACTTTAGTTATTTTCCTCATTTTCATTTTGTCCTTTTCAAGAGGCAAGAAGTATTATCTTGCCCTTTGACTACGCTTTTTCCAGAAAAAAACACCTACCTGCGCTTAGTCAAAAGTAGCTCTTAGATTTGTATGACGCAGCATTTTGAGAACTTTTCATTGTAATTTCACACATAATTGTCACTAAGCTAGATCATTTGGAAATCACTAAACATTGCTACCAAGGATTCCAAGTATTGTTTAATACAATGTTTGTTTGAGATGGGACACATTAGACAGCACCAAAGAAACTGGTCAGTCACGCTCCTTAGGGCTGCCCTTTGTGGGAGTGGGGTGTCTGCCATTACTCCTGTCCCCACCCACATCACACTGCCAGCTCCTGGCAGGTCTCTGCACTTCCCTGGGGTTTCCCCAACTCAGAAACCACCCACCACGTGTCACAATCCCTCACTCTGCTGTGGAATGCACCTGCACTGGCGCTGATTGCCTTGGCAGTTTCTCACTCATATACCCAAATAGTTGCAAATACCCTGCGAAAACAGATACAGAAAGGGAACAACAAATTTTACTGCTCTTTATATTTCAAAATGCTTTCCAGCCCTCAAGAAAGAAAGATCATCCATCGAGTCAAATAATCCACATAATTTTTAATCTCAGAAACAGCACTGGCCAAATATACAGCCACACAAGGTACAATAACTATAAAGAACAATGCTCCTGCAGGTGTTCACATACAAATGCCAACACTTTTTATTTCACTTGTTTTAATTAAGAAAGGCTCTGTTATTTAATCTGTCAAAAATAGCAACTCTAAACCCATTTAAAATAAAATATTTAGTCTGCCTGTTGCTTGGTGTCAGAACCACTTCTGCAATTAAGCAAATATAAGGGACAGATGCTCTGCTGGTGAAAAGCATCTGTGTTCCCTGGAGCAGCGTAACTTCAATCCTCCAGCTGGCCACTGCTCTTCTGCTCCCAGGGGACAGTCCTCTGAAAGAAGAGGGGGCAGAGATTCGAGATTTCTGCCTTTGTCAGCAGCTACTGCAGTGCCACAGAGTGACACGGTGCTGAGGATCCCATATTCACAGCCTTTGTGTAGTGTGGGCAGACCTGAGCACCCATCCATAACTGCAGCACACCAGGTGAGATCCCAGAAAGCAGTGTCCACTTCCGATGCATCCAGAAATCCCACTCGTGCATCCCAGAGCAATCCATACTATTAACCAAAGGGCAGATGGAGAGATAACTGTCAGATCCTCTTCAGAAATGTGCTACTGAAGTGAATTGGCAATACATACAGACCCTAGAAATCTAGGAATATTTGGTGAGTTAATTACATTGGATCTGTTTTGCTAAAATAAGGTGCTTGATCCTGATGGAGACAAGTATACGGCAGAGATATGGAACAATGCTACGGTAAGATTTCAGAGCACCACACTCCCCATGGCATGCCCTGCAGGCGTGAATAAGCGGGAGAAATTATATTAATGCAGATTACCATCAATAAGACTTAATTATCTGAAGTTAAATATCAATTAGAAGAAAATGGTTTAAATTAAAACTTTGAATTGCATTATCTTTTTAAAGTCTTTGTCACCACAATAATGTATGTCTGACTTCTGTCTTGTTGAAAGTAATGAGCAAGTAATTCAGCATTTGCCACTAACTACCGATTCCGAAACACCTGTTCTGAAACATTCCTTATGTTCTGTATGGCTCATAGCTACTTGTCAGTAGCAGATACTGCACATTTTGAGAACCATACATTCCTGGTTAAGACTTCTGAACAATGCCTGTTGTCATTCTGACTGGTGAGCTGAAGAAATAGGACACCGCAGAGTATAAAGGATGCTCTGAGTTTGGCAAAATTGGAATTGTTTGTTCTGCTTTTTTATACATTCACTCACTGATCCTGTGGGTTTTCCAGATCAGAAAGATGTAGGAGCAGCAAGGCTGGGGCCTTGCTGGGATCGCATTGGCATGCCTTTTCCAACCCCAGTGTTCCTAGAGCTCTAGGCTCTTTGACTCTTTCAACCCTATACCCAACAACCTTTCCCACAAACCTTGCTTTACGTTCATCTTTTGACTGTAACAGTTGCAATTTTATTAGAGTGTATCAATATGATTCCAGAGCTATTTGGGATTTTTGCGCAAAGATTTGTATAAAGCCTGAAATTACATTTATGTTAATATACAAAGGAAACATTTTGCTATGTTTCATGTAATAAAATTAATAAGATTAGTTATGTAATCACATGGCGAAATATTAGAATTCTAGAGAGCATCATTTTTTTATTACAGGTAGAGCATCTTTGAGTTTCCTTTTGCCACACCATTAATTTACTAAAATGAAAGTGTTATCTATTTCAAACAGCAGCTCATTTAAATTAAACTCATCACCATAAGCTTTAAGTTTCAAATGCCATTTCCTATCTGTGACACAGAAAAGCAAAAACAGTTTATGAAAGTTCATGGTCTTACTTGTAAAAAACATTTTCATTCACCACGTGTCGTATGCAAGGTAGTACAACACTCACATGAATCAGATTCAAGGAGCTCTACTTCCAAAGTTAGAAGTTAATTGCTTAACTCCAGTAGAAAGCATTTGGAAAAAAAACCAAACCAAACCAAACAACCAAACACAATTCTATATAAAGAAAAGAGAAGCCATTTTTCTGTTTTATTTTCAGATGGATACATCACTTATTTTATCAATGGAACGGGGAGTGGAAGACAGCTGCTCAAAATACAACAGAAACAAGATTTTGAAAAATATTTTCAGAGCATCAAATGTGCCTTAGGATAGACCTGCCTGGCAATTTTTCAGCAAAAATGGTTTATATTCAGACAAGGGCAGTTCATCAATATGCAAAATTTACTCGTGAAAGGGATGGTTTCTGTAACGTGAGGGAAGTTGTGTCAGAACTGGGCACAATTCCTGCACCTCATTGTGGCTGAGGAGCCAGGAGTTAGGGCAGCATCTCAGTTACACAAGGTGATACAAACAGTGCAGGGGCATTACCTGTTCTGAGAAAGCCAGACCAGCTACTTGAATGTTAGTGTTAATGAGACCAGCTAGATGCACTAACAAGTAGGTTTTTGCATGCTACAGGGTACTGTTTGTTCAGACTCTCTAGCTGGAGCTGGTCTACTCAGTTTACGTGAGTCAGCATTAGTCATGGCATGAGCCAACCATTCTCTGGACAGAGATTTCCTACACCCACACATCTTAGTGGGTAGGTATTCCCAGTCCCCAGTAAGAGCAAGGTAAAGGCTGTTCATCAGAGTGGTAAGACATGGGATCACATGCCAAAACACACAAAAGAGGGATTTTGGCTTTCATGTTTCCAGCATCCTCAGCAACTGCTAGAAACTGGTTATGAGAAAAAAGTGTTATTGGCCTCCACTTCTCAGTTATTAAATACTCAGTAAAGTCTTAAATTCATTGCAATGAAAAACAGGAAAAAACTTTGGAAATGGGAAAGACACATGTCTTAACATTTAGAAGGAAAATCCTATTTCAAATGCATTTAGATGGTAATTGAAATGCTATTCTAAGAGCCTAAAATTAAGCTTTTCAGATCTAGAGCGGGAGCTAGAAGTATATCTGAGCATCTCCTTGATTTTCCTGAGTTGAAACACATTATTACATTCTAGTTTTAGAAACAAGCGAGACTGTAATTGTGGATCTAACACCACATTTTCAATCCTGTCTATGATCTGCATTATTTGGATTTCTAGATGATTGATTTCAGACAAACTGATTTTCAGAAGACACAATTGAAAACAACTAAGTCAGAAAAGTGGTAAAAACGAATTAATTATTAAATCAATTCTTTCATTAATAAATAACTCAATTACTTCTCAATTGCTGAATTTACTAGCATTGTTTGTATTCACAATTTATTTCATCATTAATGGAACTTTAAACCTGATCGATGTTTTACTATATAAACAACACTCTGAACGTTTCCTTCAGGATATTCTAGACTCATATTTATTTTCTGCATTTAAATTATTCAAATTTTTTCCCAAATCACAGTGAGGTCTGCTATATTTTATCTAGAGCCAAGTGAAAAACTGATCATTACTTTTTAAAAAAGAGATTATTTTTACATATGGGTTAGTTTAGTGCAATTAAAATATTTTGTAAGGAATTCAGAATCAGGCACTTAACCCTAGAGTTAGGTTTCTTTCAGAAGTCTACATGTGAGTTAACGTATCTAATCTTTCATTACAGTCAACAGAGATGTAGTGTGAGATTTTGTTGCCTAAACCAAAATTAGTTTAATATGATTTGAGCCACTGTGAAGTACCTTGGTTGGTCTTCAAACCTTGCAACAGAAGGTCTCCTCTGCGCCCTGTGTCACCTCCACCAGGCCCGTGCAATATTTCAATATACCAAAGCATTTCAAACTGTAGTCAATGCCTATGTTTAGGCACCTGAATTCCACCTTTATTCAAATGATGGAGTCTGGAAAATTACACAGGTGACTACGGGTAAGTTTCTGCTTGTGGCAAGCTGAATGACCATCATCTGCATTGGCCAGAGCTCCATTGGCAGTAGTAGGCACTGGCACGTTGATAGCCATAATCAAGACAAAACCACCAGGCACCTGAACCCAGAGATGAATCTCAAAACTGAAGTCAGTTCTTGATGTTTTAATTTCTTTAAAGAAAACAGTGAAAAGCCTGTTTGAATTGAAAACCAAATACATTTTATGTAGGAATTAACAACTCTCGTATTTGAATAAAATAATGGAAAATTTCTATTTAGAAACTGTGAAATGAAATCGGTCACTGAAACGTTTGGGTTTACTTGCTTTTTAAAACACATTTTAGAAAACCGAAATGATTCCACATGGAATTTTGATGTGGCAGTCTTAAAATTATCCTCACAAGTGTTTGGAAAAAAATAAGAACAGTCCCCATAAAATTTCCCATAGTATGTGTGATAATAAAACTATCACTCAGACACCAATCAAGCAGCTCCAGAGCCAGCACAATCCCCAAACAGGGGGAACCTCAGCAGGAGACAAGAGAGCCACCAGGAGCCCTCAAACATCATTACAGCTGCTGATGGGACCAGGGCAGGGCCAGAAGCACCAGCATCCAGGCCTTCCCATGTATAAAAGAAGCCCAGAGGAGCGCCAGCGACCAGGAGTGATGCCAGCAGGGTGGGCACACGGAGCATCAGTTCAGGCAAAACTGGTCACAGAAGGATGTGCAGAAAGGGCACTTTAGCCCTGCCGCTCATCCAGGGAGCAGCGGCATCCACCTGGCAGAAAGCCATGGCCCCTCTGACCACCCCTCTGCAGCCACCACAAGTGACACAGCTGCCCGGACAGAGCTCTGGTGGGAACACGCTGCTGCCGCAGTGCCAGGCTGTGCCCAGCTCCCGTGCCAGCACCAGAGGGCAGGAGGAGGAGGGGTGTGGGATGAGAGGTATCAGAGAGAGACCGAGAGAGAGAGACTGCTGGAATTGCACCCAGCCTTCCCCGAAAAAGGCCCAACAAACAGACAGGATGCATGATTTGGAGGATTCCCTGCCCTCCCTCTGCCTGCCTGAGCACAGTGACTTAAGGGACAGGGGCAGTGGTGACAAGTCCCTGCCTGGCACAGCAGACCTGTCTCCTCTGTATTGCCCCACCTCCCCAGGTGTAACAGGTGGGAGCCCCTGCAAGGGAAACTCATCAGTGACGAGGACAATGGTTCATCCAGCATGGAGGTGTCAGCGAGGTTAAGTCCGCCTACGCCCTGCATCAATACCACTTTGATGATCTTAAAGGTCTTTTCCAACATAAATATTTCTATGGTTCTATGAGTTACAAAGCATAAAGGATAAAAATGGGAGTTATTTTATCTAAGCAGAACATATGGAACACGTTGTCCTTGCCCAGATACTGTCACGTTGCTACTCTTAGAAAACATTTATGATAAGTGGGTGGGAGAGCTGTACAGTATACACTTACATTCTCAGGGCTTCTCAGACAACATATTATATCCACAACTAAAATTAAAAAATACTGTTCAATTTTAGAATAAACTAAACATAACAGTTTAATAGCTTTCTGTTCTTGATTAGATTAGCTGTATAATTTATCTATTCGGTACTTTTATGGAACAAGAAATCTCTCATTATTTTAGGCTTCATACACCATCGTATCTATGGGATATATTTTCTCATTCATCAAGATGTTGTGCTTTTCACAATTATATCTGTGCAAACCCTATCAAAGCAAAACATAATTGCAATTGTTTTGAACTGCTCTTCAATTTTTTTTCCAAAGCACTTTAAATAAATACTGGGTCTTTCGTCTAATGACTTGATTATATTTTGATTAAATGTACTTCCAAAACAACTCCAACAAAAAAAAAAAAAAAATTAGAATCTTTAATCTTGCTTCCTGAGCAACACATTTTTATGTCAAAAATCATTCAAATAATATCAATTTTACCTTAGTGAGAAAAGAGCAATAGTAGACAGCAAGCTGAGTGCATGCCAGGCATGTCTGCTGGCAGCAAAGAAGTCCCAACAGTGTCCAGGGCCGCAATAACAGAGGCACAACCGGTAGATCAAGGGACATTATTTTGCTCTACACTTGTTAGACCATATCCAGAATATCACATCCAGTTTTTGGCCAAACATACATAAAAAGCACCAATAAAGTAAAGTGGAGGTTTTTAAAGTGGAGTATTTTAAAGCTTCACTGGTTGGGGGCTGAAGCACTTACCCTGTGAAGAGAGCCTGGGGGATAGGAGAACCTAACAGCTGCCCCCCACCAAATGCTTCTGCAGAGGTGAGCAAGAAGATGGAACCAATCTCTTCAAAAAAAGTGAATGACAGGATGACAAGAGAATAGATACCAACTCAAAAGTTGTCTAGAAAATAAAATTTAATATGCCTTATTTTTCACAAGTTTAGCCAGCTCCAGTGTAAGTCTGACACATGTCTTAAAAAACAAAGAAACATCACATGCAAATTACTGTCATTTTGACCTCCTGGAAAGTTAACCTTTCTAACAAGAGAACAAGACTAGAAATAAGATTGAGCAAAAAGAAGTTAATAACAAGACTCACCAAAACACATCCTGACAGCCAGTGCTGTTTCAATAATTATATGCTCAGCTCTGTGACAACATGAATATTGTCACTTTTTCAGTGAAAGATAAACATTAGAAATTTCCAAGAAGAAGAGCACAAGAGAACTTGGGAATTGTTATGGCTAAATTCACTAAGGTGCCCAGATACGTATTTGGTTTAACATTGAGTTTTCCAAGAAATAGTTATTCCCCTCAAACAGAAACTTTTCAGTATTTCAGAAAAAGTCCTGGGTTCTATCCTGAGACTAATCTGCACTCTTTTCCAAATTGTTCCAGTAAAGAGAAACCAGATAAATTCTGGAAGAAATAGCAATATCTCAGCAAAGACGCAGTAAAACCCAGGCTGAGGCTTGCCCCACACCGGCCGCACAAAGAGAAGTGCAGGGGCTCAGATCAGCAATCATCCACGAGGATTGGATCCTCATGCTACTGGCTACTCTGAGGAGACTGGGCTCTCACTAGTTCTGATCAGAAATTCCTTCCCACGGATGAGAAACATTTATCAATGAAAGTTTAATCAATATTGATGCTTATTTGAATGTTTTTGTTTTCTTACAAAACAGCAATCAAAAACTCTATTGCAGGATTCCCAACAAAGTGTAAGCAAAGATCCCTTTCCTCCAGAAATAATTTGTCATCCTTTACCTTCCAGCCTTGGTCTCTTTGACTTCTAACATCCTAATGAGTAAGACAATGTTAAGACGCTCAAAATTTATCATCTCAGTCACATATAATTTTATGTTGAAAAAAACCCACTTGCTTTTAGCTGACATTCCCTCCTGGCAGTTAGTACTCTTTCAGTTTTAAACCTGTTTCTTCCTTCTCACCTGTCCACTTGACCTGACTTAGTTCTGAATGGATTTCCATGTAGTTTGTAACTCGTAATAGAGCCTCTTTGGCCCTTAGATCGGACAGTTTTTTGTTGATCTGCGACTAATGCAAAGGACTAAGGACGCCTTAGCAAGATTTAAGGCAGGGGAGTAGTACTGGGCTGCTGAATGACACTGCAGAGTTCAGGCAGTAGGGATTGACAGCAAGTGCTAAAAGCCATCAGTTTTCATTTTTTTTCTGGCAGAGGCATTTGTTTCTTCTCCCAGAGTTTTCTCTCGTGGATCTCCTTTAGGGTTTTAACCATCTTGCAGAAAGACTTGAAGAGTAAGTGACCAACATCACACCTCTTATGCCTATCCAGCAAGGCAATTCTTTCCCCAGACCCAGGCTACAAGCTGGGGACAGGCCCTTTTACCTTGCCCAAGGAATAGATGAGCTGGGCAAGGGGACACATCTGTGAGGTTAGGTATCCACCCAGTTTATCTCCAGAGCCCCAAATACTACATCGGATTTTGCTTTGCCTGCATGACTATACTATGCTCAAAATAGTTTAGGTGCTGCTAAAGTGACCCCAAGTTTAACAGAGATTTTGCTGACCAAATTTTGTTAAACATATGTTCCATGTTTAATACTCTTAAAAACTTTTACCCGCACTGAGTCCCCTCTAGTTTTACAGCTGTGTGATCCTTTTCTTCCTGTGAAATACTTCAACATGTGTGTTTGACAAGTATAAAAGCCTGCAGGCTGCCCCCCCACCACTTATTTGATTGCTCAATCAATCTCCAGCAAGCACCTATAGTGAGAAGCTGGAGGAACACTTTTGGAAGGGCCGTATTTTGGAGTGCATCACTTTCTCTCTAAACAGGGAACCTTTGTATTGTTGATGAGACTTTGAAACAAATCAGAATTTGGAATAGATGGATGCACTTGGCTTCTTTGATCAACCACTGGAGAGACTAGAATCTGCCAAGTTTTTAGACTTTTCTATTGCAAATAACTGTATCCATTTCACAAAGGTTCTAAGAGGGAAGACAGCTTTGGGGACTAGACAGAGCGTCTCAGAAAGCTTCGTTTAATCATTTGGATTAATTTTGTTAGCATTATCTTCAGTTTTCTCCTAGGTCATTCAGTCATTGTACAGAGTTGATATTAAATTAATTTGACCAGTTCTTCACTGAGGTTTTTGGCTTTATGTTCTTCCTGGGAGCCCTGAAAATAGCTGTCATCTCTAGCTAAGAGGCCGTGAAAGATGAATGTGACTTAAAATCATCCCTGGGCCTTTCCAGCCATTACTGGCAATCTATCACAGACATTTCTGAGTTGATAACTCCATCAATGTCTACTAAAAAAAAAAAAAAAAATTCTATTTCATCTGAGGCAGTGGCCACCTTCACTAAGTTAAAGCAGGTTTTCACTACACAGTGGGAGTATTCTGATATTTTATTTGGAGAGGAATAGACTTTACATTTTAAACTCCTCAAATATTGTTAAATATTATACTAGATCAGCTGGGTTTTTTTAGTTTGAAAAGTTTTCATAAAGGCTATAACCAATGGCTGCTAATATAGGCATTTCATTCTGCATTTAGAGGTGGCTTCAGATATGGATTATACAGGACTGGGGTGACCACCACTTGTCTTATGAACAGTAATTGCAGAATGCCACAACATCTTCTCTGAAGCCACCTGCCTGCCGAGCAAGATGCCCATAACTGCATTCAGAATATTCTATGGCCCACAAGTTCTTGAGAATATGCTGCTAGAATGAATTTTAACAATGCTTCCAGACACTAAGGTTGTTACCAATTTCTCTGTCAATCAAATGATATTTTCCCTGAATTTGCATAAATCTAATGCTGGGAAAACACATATTTAATTCTATTTAGATTTGTGGAATTACATTTGCATCAAATTTGTTTAAAGAACGGGATATGTGGCTCTGTAATGAATGACACTAGCAAACCTCTGTTGCTTTACTTGAACGGGAATAACTGAACATATGAAGGTTTTTGGTTACAAGGCATAATTCAAAGAGAGTACATAGATCTTTCTTAAAGAAAAAAAAACCCAAACCAAAAAAGAGGTTTTCATAATTCACTCTGAAGAATAAAGACTATTTTCTAGCTGGACTGACCATGTGGAAAAGTCTCCTCAAATCCCTTTCAGAAAGATGATAACAGAACAGCTCACAAAGTCGAGAAGTTTGGAACAAACTAGTACCTTAAGACCTGTGAATGCTGATTAAAATCTCAGCTCCTGCTTAACACACTATGCTGGCAGCATATGCCTGCTGTGTTGACACCTTGGACCTTGCCATCAATTTCATTCCAAATAGCTTTGACCTAGGTGCTCTTTAAAAAGGAGTTGTTTAAAAACACCTCCAAGAGTTTTGTACTTACATTATCACACTTCGCAGGGATTTTTTAAGCCCATTCTTTTTGCAACCCAAGGCCTGCTAGTGATTGTTTAGTTTTCTTTCATTTATACTGAAAAACTTAATATTAGGTAGCAAATTGAGATGCTTCTTTAATTTTGGGTTGTTTTATAACATAGTCGCACCTGCTGCCAATTAGTCTTATTAATGCTCATTCCGTTTGTTCATGTTGCAAAGAGAATGATAAAACTGAGCCCTAATTGCCGGTGTCCTAATGAGCACAGCTGTGTCACAAGGCCAAAAGGTTCCTGAAACAATCCAAAGCCCAGACCTTCGATGGCATTTGCAAATGGGAAAATAATGTCTTTTTTCCTCTTTCTGCTTTTGCAAGGAGAGACACGAAAGTTGAATCCTTCCTCTCTCAGTTCAAGGAGCTCTGCTTTTGTCCTTGTACTGGGAATTACCTCAATCACAGAAAGTCACATCACTACAGACATCCATATATCATGAATGATCTTAAAAAAAAAGATGATAAAACTGAGGAGGTAAAATGAATAATAGCATTACAAAGTAGAGATTCTTCTCTCCTAAATTTTTTTTAACCTGTTTCTATTTCCAAACTGATCAGAAAACACAAAAAATGAGCATAATAAGATGGCTTGACGAGATGGATGGATAGCTAAAATTTTCACAAGGTCCATAAGAAGACCTTATGATAAAACTAGTTTGTGGCTGAAGCTAGGATCCTAAATCCTTAGCCAGGGAACTGTATTTAAATGGTCTGATTATCTGGAGTACAGCAAGCCCCACAAATCTGATGGAGGTCAAATTCAAGATAAATTTTTATATGTTTGGATGCTTAAAATAATATTATAGGATAGCAAGTTCAGATGGTTAAGGTATGAATATTTTGGCTATGACTCATTTTTCTGGAAGGGCAAAGCATTTTTCCTATGCATCACTTTTTTTACATACACCTAGATATCAGTGTCACCTTTGTTTATTAATTTGTTCTTCCATTGACAGGCAAAACCTGCTGTCACAAGACCCATTAAAGTTTAGAATGCTGCATTACACAAGGTAAGTATGTAACTTCTGACACTGATAAAGCCAGATTATTTGCCCACATATCACAATCGATAACCCAATCAAGTTTCTGATATACATCATAAAGATATACATGCTAAGAATATTATCATTATTCAAAATCAGAAAACAGGTCTTTAAAAAAACCCAAACCAATAGCAAAATTCATTAAATGAATGTAAAAAGGAGCCTGATTATGTGAAAACAAAAAAACCCCATGCATCAAGCATCAGAATTTTGCTCGTTGAATAATGAGAAGATATGAACCAGCATTGTGAAGAAAGAAATAAAGAAGTTGTAAGAGGGAAGTACTATCAAAGGTGAGAAAAGAGTTTAAGACTAAACAAATCAAAGAGGACAGCTGTCATTGTATGCTTCAGTAATCTATTTTTATGGATGCCATGGAGCTTATTAACCACTTCAAGGAAAACATCCTCTACACCTAACTGGAAAAAAAAAAGTCTCAGTATCTAAAAGGGGATTAAAGTTTCATTGACAACTACTGGGCTTTTATCATTGATTTTCAAAAGATGAAGGTCAGGTGCTTATTTTAACACACTTATGAGAATGTACCTTTTCACTAAGAAAAGGCAATCCTCTTGATCAAAAGCCATCGATGACAACTGTTCAGAAGCACAAAGATTTTCTTAATTTTGCAACTTCACCAAGATTGCTTATTCTCTGCCTGAATTGAGGGTCTTAAATTAAGTCTGCTTCTTTATAAAATTAAATGACATGACATACTGCTGACATTTCTGGTAATAGGGGTCATATTAACAGCGTATTTCTTTCATTAAAATTATTGATATTATTAGCAGTTATAGATTTACTATAGATAGAAAAAGATTTTCCTCCAGACCTAAAGAAAATCTACTGGAAACTCCGAGGCCTCAAAACCCCATTGCATTTAACAAAATAACGCTAGTGTCACTAGAAAGAAAATTTTCCTTCAATAACAGCCTTGAAATTACATAAAGAAACAAAAGCACATATCTGGCTTTCGTTCACTGTTTACTTCACACAAATGGTTTTGCTTCACTGTGCCATTATCCACCAGCAGAGTATGCCATTACTGGAGCACAAGCCCTCATTCCACTAATGTTATTGCTTAAGGAACATATTAAGATGCTGGTGTTTTCATTCGGGAGATATCCATACATCTTCCACAAGTAATTACATTACCAGTAATCCTTTTAAAAGGCTCTCTTTGCTCAGTTGCTTTGCCAATAGCTCTAAGCTTGGTTACATGGCAATCGCACTCACTCACAGCGCATGAATTGGTAACAGATGAACCAGCTAATACACTGGTGCTCTCTGATCAGTCACAAATCATAGAACCCAGACCCATCAAAGGAAACAAACATGCTTTACAAAGCCCCAGACACTTCGGTTTTATTTATGGCTCAAAACAGCAGAGAAAGCTGAAAACAGCACGTGTCCTTTTACACATTTTGCGAAGAACAACAATTATGAGGCCACTAACACAGCCACTAACTTTTTAAGGACTGCTGGCATTCACAATGATATAATAGAAGTATCCTCTAAATACAGGACAAGCATCTGCTTCATGAAGGATAAAAGCAGTGATATGAAGATACTGAATACAGGGCATTCCGTGAAATAGTCTAATAACACCAACAGATTCAGACTAAGAAGTTTTGCTAAATATTCAACCACTGCCTGAATTAAATCTAAAGACTATTTTCCATACTGTGAATTATGTCAAATTCATTAATGAATAAAAACTGTTAACCTGAATACTAACCCTGCACTTTCCCACGGCGGAGTCTACTCCTTGTTCTTGAGATAGTGATTAAAAACAGCAACTGTCACTGTGTCTGTCAGTCAGTGGATACACAGATGATGCAGGAGGCAGTGTGCAGAAGTGTTTTTGAATCATCAAGCAGCAGTACACAGAAAGGCAGAGAATAAATTAAACCAAAAAATAAGCCTCAGGCTGATGTGTTTGAACTTCACTGCAAACATTCTTCATACATATTTAATTGCTCCATTGAGACTGTGACTGTTCTGGAGATGTTCCAGGCATTATTTCCATTCCATTAGTACACTTGCAGTATGTGTACTCCTTAACCCAAAATGATTGATTCTATAAATGTCTTTCCACTTACTGACCTGAACACTAATTGAGGTTGTGTATAGATTAAAAGAGAGTGTATGCTTTTTGAAACCAGCCAACGTATATTGTATTCACTGAAAGATCTTGTGGCACAAGAAGAAAGTGGTACTCCTAACTGAAGACATCAGTATGTGGTTTCACAGAAATGTTTCAGGTAGGAAGAGCTGGAAATCATACAATAAATTGAAAAACTTTGCTAAACAACCCTTTAAACAGAAGCTTAATTCTAAGTCTCACCTTTCTGAAACATAAAAATATCATTCTTTGAAATATAATTATCACATACCAGATGCTTTTGTCTGTGCTTGCACCTTGTAAACTAATCTGCTTTGGGAGAAAGTGTAAATTTTTTACATTCCATAAAAACAAAACTTTAGGAGTTCAGATAATTTTATCAGTTCAGATGCACACAAGAGGAAAAGTTGAACATTCTAAAAATGTTCAACTTTAATCTTAATTAAAATTAAGATAATGTTGTAAACTCCAAGTTATTCTACTGTGAACTAAAACTTTTCCTGTTCAAATTATTAAAGGTAAGTATAATTACAGTACATCAGCTAACATTTCGAGTAAGCCACCCTGAGGAAACAGTCCTTCAGATCTCCATAAACACTGCCTTGATTCTTGATTAACCTTGAGGTGCTGAAGCATATTCACAGAAGGACAACAAAGCCTGGGAAGGGTCTGGAGCACAAGCCCATATCACAAGTATATGGAAGGGCTGAGGGAGCTGGGGTTGTTTAGCCAGGAGAAAAGGAGGCTTGGGGGAAACCTTGTTGCTCTCTACAACTGCCTGACAGGAGGCTGTGGACAGGCGGGGATCGGTCTCTTGTGATGAGCAACAAGTGACAGAAGAGGAAACAACCTCAAGTTGTGCCAGGAGAGGTTTAGATTGGCTATTAGGATAAATTTCCTCACTGAAAGGGGTGTCAAGCATCGGAACCGGCTGCCCAGGGCAGTGCTTGGAGGCATTTAAAAGACGTGTAGACGCGGCACTTAGGGACAAGGTTTAGCGGTGAACATGGTAGTGCTGGGTTAACCGTAGGACTTAAACGTCTTTTCCAATCTAAATAATTCTATGATCAACCTGAAAGCTACAGACAATCTTAAATCCTCAGTATTTAAGACATTAAAGTCAGTTATACCATAATTTGAAAGAAAATATGCCTTTTAATAGAGGTACTCTCATGCCTCTATTGGTCAAGCTTGTATCAGACATTGAAAGAATCCTTGGGAAACACTTATATTCATATTATACTTTATTTATAATGTTTACAAACATGGGTCTGTTATACTTCATGTGACAGAATACTGGAGAGAAGCTTAGACAAGAAATCTGGACCTGTCTTTGAGAGAAGTTTCATCCTGAGAACTAATGCATTAAAAATGACATTGCCAGTGCTGTCTTCCACCAAACCCTCCAGATCAAATTTATTCAATTTAAAACTGATTGTTTCCCACTTAAATTCCAGCTCTTTCAACTCAGTATATCATTTCAAAGTCAAATAAGATCTTTCCAGCTTGTTTACTGTCATTGAAAACATGATTTCTCACTCTATTTCCTTCCCAAGACCTATGCTTCCTGTGCTATGCCAATTGGCCTTGAATATTTCAATAGAAGAGGTCAGGTCAAAGCATGCAAATAACTGGAAGCTGAGCATTTGTTGAGGTCGATTTTTTTACTGGCACACCACTTCCATGAGTGGCAAATATATATTTATAGACAAGGGATTTAGCACGTTTCCGTGCCATGTTTATTTTTAAAATTAGAATTCCAGACAGTAACCTCCCCGGCGCAGCAAGTTCACTTCTCCTGGGCTGTGCAATGCTGGCACAGTGGAGGTCCCATGTAAGAGCATTTATAATAGCAGTTTGTTTTCAAACCATGGTCGTGGATGTTTAAAAACACAGAAAATTAATTTTCTAAAAGTTATAAATTTTTTTTTTTCAGTTTATAGTAGAGATCACAGAATCAGAATGATTTGGGTTAAAAAGGGAATTTAAAGATCATCTCTTTCCAACTCCCCTGCCAACACCTTTCACTACACCAGGTTTCTCAGAGCACTGTCCAACCTGGCCTTAAACACTTCCAGGGATGGGATATCCACAACTTCTCTGGACAATCTCTTCCAGTGCCCCACCACACTCACAGGAAAGAATTTCTTCCTTACATCTGGTATAAACCTGCCCTCTTTCAGTTTAAAGCCATTCCCCCTTATTCTATCATGACATGTCTTTGTAAAAAGTCCCTCTCCATCTCTCTGTCAGCCCCTTTAGTCGTTGCAAGGCTGCTACAAGGTCTCCCTGGAACTCTCTCATCTTCAGGCTGAACAACTCCAGCTCTCTCAGCCTGTCTTCATAGAAGAGGTGCTTTGAATAAAAATTCAAACCAACCCATCTAAATGAAAAGTACCATGTGTGAAAAAGCAGCTTGCACTGGAGCTACCAAAGGCATACAATCTCAAAGAGGTTTGTTCAGAACTGGGACAAAGCTGTATCTAGTATTTTTATAATAAGAAATACCTTCCTTTTTTTATTATTATTTTAAGCATAGGGTTGAATAAATTAAAACTGCCAGAGCAAGTCACAAAACTGAAATGAAAACCTCCTTCATTTTAATGTAATAATTTGATCATTTCTTGGCCCTTGCCCTTTACCTTCTCACTTGTAAGACATTCTTTAATAAATGAAATTAAATTCAAATTTTTCTATAGCAGGACCAGCAGAATCTGGTAGGATGTGCAAAAAAGAAATGGGGAAGCAGCAAACAAGAGCATGCTAACAGCAAAAAGCTGTAAACAAAGCTTTGAAAAATATGAACCTTTCTCAAGGCTGAAAAAGTTGTTTTCCAGTTGTTTTCACTGGCTTTTCTTTATCCCTCAGCCATCACAGACAAGGGCTGATGCCCTTCCCACCGAAATCCAGAAAGATTTACTCTTTGTCTGCACGAGAAGCAGCACTGTGCTCACCAGTGCACCAACACAATCAGTAATACAAAGCAAACAGCAGTAAACTGGAGTCAGGGTGGTTTTGATTGAAGGAATAGATCAATCATTTCAGTACATGAAGAATCTGAAAAGATGGAAAATGTCTAGTACTGTATTAAAAGTACTGATATTTACACACTGTTTACTGAAGCTCTTTGATTAGTCAGTATCAGAAAATCACTGTGTTCGTCAGGATAACTTCCTGCTAGACAAAGCATGCTCACATATGCATGGTCTGAAATTTAACTGGCACCTGGTTTTGTAAGGGCTTCACTGCTAACATGATTTTTTTGTGTTAAAAGAAGAAAAATCTAGCAAAGACACTAAAATATCAAAACATACATTATGAAACCAAGAGCCCTGCAGGGCACCTTTTGTTAACAACCTTTTGTTGTGATTTCATTGAAAATTTAATTTACCCTTTGTTTCAGGCCTTGCTTTTTCCACAGTCACAATTACAGACAGACAACATGCAATTATCTGAAACAAAAATATAGCCACAATATTCTCATTACGGTACCCAGCCTCAAAAAGATACTATGAAGTTGAATGCCTTGATTAAAGTAGCTGTCAGCAGATGCATTTAATTTTACAGCCATACTGATTTGTTCAAAGAAGAAAAGCAAGTAAGAAACAAAAGAAAGGCTCCTTACAGCTAAACGGAGGTTTTATACATGGACTAAATAAGCTTATATGCATTCATATTGATAACTGTTTTAAGCACATCCTAAAAAATAGCTTTAAATAAGTTCTCTTTTTTATTGAAAGGGGTTCATTCTGATAGTGGCCATGGGGTATAAGAAAGTGAGTGAGGACAGAATGGGATAGAAGATGAAGTCTGGCAGCACTCAAATAATAACTTCTTGCTTCAAGTCCAGTCTTTGCAAAAGACAGAGTACTATAATTCTTCTCTTAAGCCTAAATAACTGAATTTGGATATACCAAGCTATTTTTTCTTTCTTTTAAAGCATCACAAATTAGAATGTACAGCCACATTCTAGTCATGTGCAGCACTTTGAATCTCAAGATGTGATTTCACTGGAACCATTAGTACTCTATGGCTGCTTGTTTGCCTGTTTGCATCAGAAAACAGGTGGATATGGTGGAGAGTTTCACTAATTGTATTCAGAAAATTGATGCCCAAAACACAGCAGAAGTCACATCACAAAGAACTACCAGGAAATCAAGAGGAATAAAACTTTTTTAATCAGACACTCAATGGATGACAATGGCCATATCCTCCTGAAACCCACAGAAGACTAATAATCTCATCCAGAGTGTCCCCAGAGAGACTGATTTCAATTTCCACTGTTAAACAATCCCATTAATGTTAGTGAAACAGCACTCAGAGTTGTGATTGGTCACTTGTGACGAGTTATGTTCCCAGGGGTCAGTACTGGGACCAGCACTGTGTCACATCTGTGTCGGTGACACGCACACTGGCATCGAGTGCACCTCAGCAAGGCTGCCAACACCAAACCATGTGGTAGAATCTACAGGCTGGAGGGAAGGGATGACACCCAGAGGGACTTTCACAGGCTTGAGGGGTGGGCCAGTGCAAAACTCATGAAGTTCCACAAGGCCAAGTGCAAGGCCCTCAGTCAGGGCAATCCTGGGTTGAATTAATTTCTCTCATTGGCAGAGGAGCCCTGCAGAGAAAGACTTGCAGGTGTCGGTGGACAAGAAGCTCAACATGACCTGGCAATGGGCACTTGTAGCCCAGAAAGCCAAACGTGTCCTGGCTTTCATCAAAAGCAGCATGGCCAGCAGGGCAAGAGAGGGGATTCTGACCCTCTGCTCCACTCTCATTAGACCCCACTTTTAGTGCTGCATCCAACTCTGAGACCCCCAAAAGAAGGACATGGACCTGTTGGACGGAGTCCAGAGGAGGGACACAAAGATGACCAGAGGGCTGGAGCACCTCTCCTATGAGGACAGGCTGAGAGAGGTGGGGTTGTTCAAAACGGGGAAGAGAAGGCTCCAGGAAGACATATTGCAGCCTTCCAGGACCTAAAGGGGGCTACAAGAGAGCTGGAGAGGGACTTTTCACAAGGGCATGTAGTGATAGGAGAAGGAAGAATGGCTTTAAACTGAAAGAGGGTAGATTTAGATTACATACAGGGAAGGAATTCTTTCCTGTAAGGGTGGTGAGGCACAGGAGCAGGTTGTCCAGAGCAGTTGTGGATGCCCCATCCCTGGAAGTATTCAAGACCAGTTTGAATGGGGCTTTGAGCAACCTGGTCTAGTGAAAGGTGTTGGCAGGGAAGTTGGAAAGAGATGATCTTTAAATTCCTTTCCATCCTATGCCATTCTACAATTCAATGAGAAAGATGAGTCAGAAGTTAAGCTAAGTACATCAGCAAATTCTAAGGCACAAATTTAAACATGCCATTAGGGAGAAATACAATTTAAAAAAAGTACTCCAGCATTCCAGGAAGGAAAATAATTTCATTATTCTAATCATCACATTTATTTTAGAAAACTCAATTGATTTTTGGAATCCAGCCACGACAAAGTCTATGAACTCTGGCTGTGAGCATGAGCAGCTGAAACACTCACTTTCTGATCTGCATGGAACCTTGTGGGCTTTCACAGCTCACATCTTGCACCGAACCACTGCCTGACACTGCAACTTCTCTATGCACCATGTCTTTGGTGTGATGGATCCTTTACAGGTTTCCCAAAGAAATGAGTTTGAGTTGAACTGACCATGCTTTGGGCTATGATTTTGCGAGGCCTCTGCACACTGAAGCAAGGATGCAGGACTGAATTTTTACACCGATAATCTGAAATGTTTCCTTCTGTTGTATGAATAATAGTCCATAATGTGCATGCTGATGTAATTCCAATACTTGGAACTTCTATCTTGGAGTGGCTGTCTCAATTATCTGACTATATATTTATATTTTTATGTTATATATTTGTTTATCTTTTAGCACTTTTTTCCACCTATATGATCGCGTAATGCATATTACGTGACAGCTACACTCATTCTGATTTTGGAGTGGACCCAGAATGAGGCCTAAGCTAGCTGTAAAAGCTAAAGACACAAAAAAGGATTCTAATAACAAAAAAAGGAAGAAAGGCACTCAGGCAGTAAGAGGGCCATGATATGGCAACAACCACATCACTGATTCTGTTCTTCTGGAAAATCTTCCAATGCCTGAGTGGGGGAAGAGGTGTCTCCTGCTCAGCAAGAACTCTGCAGAAAGTGGAGAGAAGGTGCTAAAAAAGGACTTGCTCCAGCTGTGATTGAACTGAGAATTGCAGCTGCCCATTCGGAGAAAAGAACTTTCTGGAATTTCCTAAGGAAAATTTCCATCTGAGAATTGGAGCTTTTCAGTTTTTTGCATAGAATGGGATTTTGTGAAAGTATTGTCATTTGGGAGTACTGTTATTACTGAAACATTGGAGACACTGCACTTTAAGAAGTTTTATTAAAGCTATACATTGGATGAAATATTTTTAGCAATTGTTTGTGATATACCTCTTTCTCAGTAAGAGAGATGGAATAAAATGTACTTTTAGAAAGAGGTGAAGATGGGTTGCCATATCCATCCAATTACGAAGGCTATACTTAGGAATCTAGCAATTACATAGGAATAAAAACAGGCTATTTTTCTAACAGGCTATCAACTACTGAATTGCGAGTATCTACCAAATATAACTCAAAAAGCTTAAACAGGCTGAGGAACTGAAAAGATGTGGTATAAAATACATATGTGTTAGAGCGGTTCAGAGAATTTAAATCCAAACTAAAGGTGAAATTTATGTCTGTGGGCTCAGTCCAAAACCCCATTGTAGCTGATGGATGATGCTTTTCTCTCTTCAATATAACTGTCTTTCAGCCAGATTGGTCTGTGAATATTGTTTTAAAACCCCAGGACATTAAATGTTTCCACACTAGAGCTTACCAGCGGAACGGTGTCAGTGCAGGGGTGTTAGGAGCTCCCTTCCTCTCCTCTGTTACCGTCTCAAGTGTGTGTGGATGTAGATGAGCACGTGTGTTCTACTTCACGTGAGAGGAAAGCTGCCACACTGTACTCACTCTCCTCCTCTGCCAACCCTTCTCTTATTCATGCAAACACAAATAAGAAACAACATGTGGTTTTGTTTGATCTGTAGGAGTCTCCATCAGAAAAAAATAGGATGAGACCACTTTATGTAACTTGAATGAGACAAATAAGGAACCTAATCTTCAAGCTAAAGTGATCTCACAATTACAGTTTGTTGCTTTGATTTTGGGTGGTTTTTTTTGAATCTCAGAGCTCCCTAAACTTAATTGTATCTCCCTCAAATGCTTTGCCTTCTGAGAAGAAAGGTGAGATGAAGAGTGATTTGTCTCACTATTCTTCCTATCACAACTAGGGTGCAGGAAAACGCATGACACAGCCTTTCCAAATAGAGACTGGCACAGGAAAGCTTCTTCCTTGATAGCTGAGACAGATGGGAGACTTCCACCTGCATGCCCTCCCATATGCACACCTTTTCTCTGCTCATCTATAAGTCATGTCATGCAAAGCATCTACCCCTCATGCAGTGCATTAGTAGTCTATGAACAACATGCTCCATGTGGCCACATGGGAGGCCTATGGAGTGATTGTTGTCCCTAAAATGCTCCCAGAAAAGCCAGGGAAAGGTTGAGACAGACCACAATGTTAGAGCAGCAAATGCTATCTTGGAAGCCACCCTCCCCACAGCTGACCTAGGGCCCCAGGTCATCCCTGCCCTTTCCCTCTTGCTTCTGCAAACGCTGCAGCAGTTTGGGCTATTGCTGTGCTGGAGGAAGGGAAGAAAGAGAAGGGCAGACGTGTTCTGCCTAGGGACCGAGTAACGCTTCCAGCTGAAAGCAGCACTTGCTGAGGAGAGCAGATTGGTGGGAGAACCCTGAATTGCTGACACAATAGTTTTCATGCACTGATGAGTGGGGGCATCTGAGAACAAGGTCCAAAAATGTGTCTGACTCATGTGGTTGCCAAGCTTCAACCATTCTGGCGAGTCTTGATCACTTTTACTTTTCCATACTAGGCACTGTAAGAGCACTTTGCTATCCAAGTGGAAAAGTTTTCCTCAGGACATGAACCAGAGCATTTGTACAGGACCAAACACATACTTGAAGAAAAACTTTTGTGCAAATATTTTTGATAATACAGTATTTTCATTATGCAATGCAATGTTTTCAAATATTCAAAATAATAAAAAATGAAAACTAAAACCAGGCAGAAACCTTAAACAACTCTCATTTATACAAAAGAAAGTTCAGCACTCTTTATCATGATGAATTATTTTCAACATTTTTTCATGTTAACAAATTGTCATTTCACACCATAGCTTGCCAAAAATACCCAGCAATTAAATAAATGCTCTCAAAAATATTTTAGACATCTCTTGAAAAATTATGATCATACTTTTTGACGGCCAGACTAAATGTAACAATTACTATTCATGGACAGTTTTATCCTACAGAATATATTTAACAATGCCACATCAGATTAGCAGTCAGATCACTCAATGTAAATCATCTACGGAGGACCTTAGCGAATATTTTGTATTGAGACAAAAAGGAAATAATAAGAAACTTATTTATTGTCTTGCTTATCCAAACTGATGTTATTTATCTGGGTTATAGTATAAGAATAAGATTTACTTTGAACAATAGTGTTGGAAAATATTTTTATATTCTTTTATACTATTTATGCTATTTACCAGGAAATCTGCCTTACCTTTTAGATGATTCCAGGTTTCTGTTAAGTAGTCAGTACCTTATCCCAAGATAAATTACTTAAATATTAAAGAATTAAGAGATAAACTTAAAAACCTCCAAACCAGGGAGAGAATATTGTATGTGTATCTAAATGCATAGATACAATTATTTCATTGTTTCATGCAGTTTTATTTGTGGGACTGCATCACAAAAACTTTTACTCAAACTTCATGAAAGGTTTGGTTCGTTTCAGTTAGTACATAACTTAAATTGACAAAGCCCTCATGTGTAGTTAGTTTTTCTCAGTGCAGCCTATAATGAAAAGAATGAATATTTTGAGAAGCTGTCTTTTGAAACAAATTTATGAATTACATTCATGTATGTGAAAAGAACATAATTGTCCACTATAAATTTATGATCTTGATTATGAAAACATAGAATATGGAAATATAACTTATCAAACCGAACGTTCAAATAGATGCATAATAGAAAATCTCTTATAGAAACTGTTTTATTTATTTATAGGAGATGTGGCTATCTCTCTCATCAGGAAGCTTTCTTTTCTTCCAGGGTACAAAATATTGTCCAATTAAAAATACTAACCTAAACCAGGTTTGACACAATCCACCATAAACATATGTGCATGAATTAGAACTCTGTAGCAATTCTGCACAATTATTTTGAATAAAAGCTTCTAAACCTATATTACTAGGTTGATTTGCCAAATTAAAGTACTGTGATTCCTGTACACACATTTCTGAGCGTGTGTAGTTTTATTTTTTGCTAAAGAAAGCTAGTGAGAGCTTATGGAAATACACACTAATAGTTTGTGAAGTCAAACAGCAAACATAGGGAATCACAAATTTACAATTATCCATATTACTTTAGTTCTTTTCCATGTTGGTATCTGTTTTGCATTATTTCAGACAAGAATCCTGAGTCAAAGGACAATTGTCTTTATTGCACCAATAAAGGCTGATCATTGTGTACACATACAATGAATGTCTTAGCCAGGCACATCACAGAAATGGATTCCAGCCTGCAACTTGCATATTCAAATGTTTTATCTTGTATAAATTGTTCTGTCACCCTGTCTGCAATCAAGATTCAGCTGCACAATCCACTGTTACTGCTACAGTCCCCCATTTTGATAATCTGCCTCTGAATATCAATTTTCTGTTACCTGGTTACACAGACCTCAGCAGCTCTTTTCCTCTGTTCCAGTAAACTGGTTTCTTTTTGAGGGTGCTCTGTTTTTCCCTATAGCTAAAAGTCCACATGAGGAATTCTTTATGCCTTGCTCATTATAAACCCTCCATACTCTGTTAGGAAAATTTTGAGGACAATTACTATTGGAGCAGTTTGTCAAAAGAGAGTATTCAGGTCTCGCCTCTATTGAGCAAACCGTGCACACAGCCCAGAGATGTCCTGACGATTTTATTCCAACTACTACACTCAGTTTTCCACAGGATGTGGCAGGTCACTGCAAAAGACACTGTAAGGAGGAGACAGTGATTTCAGGCGTGAATTAGGCAGAGGTAACCCCAGGCCTTGGTGGCAGAGAGTTGTATGTCCACATGGGCAATGACTACACAGCTTGAGCACACACTGTGGCTTTGGTGTGGGCTGCCCCTAACAGCATCACCTGCATGTGCTGCTGGGGAGAGCTCACTCCTGTGCGGATGTGTAGGGGAGACCTTTAGTGTAGGTTGGACTTATTAAATGTTTGCAGGAAAACAAAAAAATTATTTGCAAAACAAGTAATCTTCTCAAATTCTACTTCTGCCTCTGCTTCCTCTAATATCCAACATCAAAATGAGGTACGGTTTTATATCGTCTTATTTATTGATCTTACCACTAGCTACAGCTATTGGCTTGTCATCAGTCTTGTCCGAGATTTTTATTTGACTTTATTCAACGAACTTTTCTTTTTGCTTCTTTCAAATGCCAGTCCTCTCATGTCACATATAATTTGTCTCTCCTAAATCAGCCAAGTTATCAACATATCCAAAAAATACAAATCAGCCTGTTTCAAGTCATGCTTATAATTTTTCAATACTGATGGTAATGACAGAGCACTGGAGACAGCGGTTTGTAGAGAGATTCATCTGACTGCAAGTGGTGCAGATTTTTAACTCCTTGTGTGTCTCTTTCTTTTGCATTCCACAAACATGTCTGCACATCTTAGTAATTCCATCAGGGTTCAAGATACTTCATTGCTTCCTAGACGTCCTCTTGACAACACACTTTCTTAAATCCATGGGAAAGTGTGTTTGTATTTGCATTGTACCACTTAGCAATATAACAACATTGCACAAAGCTGGCTCAGAATGGTGGAATTAGCCATAGGCAGAGCTGGAAATTACCAAAATGGAGACCTTTTTGTGAAAAAAAAAAAAGACAATCTCTTACTTCAAAAAAAGTTGAAGGCACTTAAAAGTACTCCTTAGTGATGGGCTACGCAAAGGCAAATAGCAACTGATCATTCTTTAGCTAGATGAGCTGTTTGTGGAAGAATAATATTGTGAAGACACTCAGATGTCAGTCATAATCCTCAGGAGCAAACAACAAGCAGTTGCTGACAACGTTTCCAGAGAATTATTTAAAACAGGAAATGATGAGATAAATCAAAATTTGTGAATTAGTTGCTTTGGAGAGCTGAAAACAGTTCCAAATGAGAAACAAAGCAGCCACATAATTAACTATCATAAGTAAGTGGATGGTACCTTCACCCCCTTTACAATCCATCCATCTTTGGTACATTTATAGAAGTTTTCTAATTTTGCAAAGTAAAATCAAAAATAAAAAAGACATTGGCAGAAAACAAGTCTAGTTTGTATCTAAGGTTTTCATTTCATCAACCACTTTAGACTGTGTATCACATATCTACACTAGGAATAATTAAAATACAGTGCACAGTATTACACCAGCTCTACTAAACAGGTGTGCTACTAGAAAATGTCCTGAATAAATGGTTTTGGCCTACCAGTGTTTGTGCAGGACATACTGTTGAGGATGCTTCATTTAGGACATTTCAGAAATGAGGCGAGGCACATCACATTGCTCAAGCAACAACAAAGTAAATACAAATACCCCACGTTACCATGCATAGCATTATCACTCCTTTATTTTTCCTACCTAGTGGAGAAAAAAATATATATTTTTACTGATGTCTAACTTGCACTATATAAATAACGTCTACGGAATGTAGACTGTTATCCAGGGCTATTTTATTTCACTGCTCAAACCTAAAAATAAAAGCATTTATGTCACCCTTTAGATTTTGAGCATACCCATTAGTACGAGATGCATGCATGAAAACCCAGATTTTTTTTTACTTACCTCCATATTAAACTTTTGGTAGGATTTGTTAGTGTGAATATTATTTGAAATAAAATACAGATTTGTAACATTTCGGAGTGGAAGATGTCAAAAAGTCGCTTGCAATAATATTTAAGTAATTTTAATACTGTTTTATTGGTCTCCCTGTCTGGCATATAAATTTGAAACCTACCGTGTCACCTTGCTTTTAATCATTTTTTCCCATTTTTTCAGTCTTTTCATGTAATTAAGTTTTTTCTTAAATCTTAACTAATCTCCTTTTCAGTCTTTCAGACAAAGCTATTCTTCAGATGAGGGTGAAAAAATCAATGATGCTTTAGACTGAGCTTTTTGCTCAGATGACACTGTAATCATTGGTAGCCCACTAGGCACCTGTCTGTGAATTTTTTCGATATGTCTGCTTTACCTTTTTGCCCACCCCTGCACACTGAGGCAGGATCTTCCTCTGCACATCCTGCAGTGATGACAAGGAGCTGTTTGAATCCCCCCACTCCCATCCGTAACTCAAGAATTCAGTCACTTCATTTTTTTCACCTAGTTTTCTAAGATCCCTCTTTCATACATTTTTCAAATTATTAACTTAATCTTTAAATTCTGTCACGTCACTAATACTTATGATGTACATAAATAATGAATGCTACTTCGAACATTAAATAACAGAACTCCCCGGCCTTATCAATGTAGCAGAAAATTATTATTTTATTCATAACTTTCACTGCGCATTGCTGAGATGATTTCTAAATGTTAGCACACTTAGCCTTACTAGTTTTCTTAATTGCATTCACTGAAGAACTTTGTCAAAACCCTTGGGAAAGTCCAAATAGATTAGATCAAGCATTTCTTCCTCATCCATTATTTTGACGACATGTGCAAAGAGTTCTAACAGATCAGAGAAGCTTTTCTCTCAGCAAAGATTCCCCGGCTTCCTTTAGGAGAAATTAATCTACAGTTTTGCTCATAATTCCATTATTGATGCCATATTGATATATAACGATAAATAATATATAATTATATGATATATTCAATCCATTTAGCTAAAACTGAACTCAGGATAGACTGAGGCCAGTAGGATAATTCTAGTTTGCTGGGGGAAAAAAAACAGGCAGAAAAAGCAAAGCAATATCCAAATTTTAATACTCAAATTTTCAATAGGCAATTAAGTGCTAATAAAACTTGCATCCGCTCAACCCCTTCAGATCCTTATAAGCTTTGTGTGTAGCCAATCAGCCATCTGATTCTGCTTTCTTTTCAAATTTCTCTTATTATTTCCTTTATTGCCTCAACTTAACATAATAGCTCATTTTTACTCCTTTAAAGTATAAGATACTTCATTGCATTTTCTGTAGGAGACTCCATGCCAATAAATCTTTTAACTTCTCTGTAAGTGTTCTTTTGAAATCTGTTCTTTTAAAAACAGCAGGTCTGATGATATTTTCATGAGTTTTTCTGGTTCTGATATCGTTGAAAAAAATCTTTGCTATTTCTTAAATCTCAGCTATAAGGTCTTCAGACTGCTTCTTAGAAGATATGTTTTCCATCTTCCATTTTTCCTGTCATCATTTGTGTTCTGTTTCAACAGTTACACTTGTCTGGAATTTTTCTGGAATAGGCTACATTTGAGGTGAAATAAACTCTTAATCGTCACAACTTTTTGCATTGATTTTTTAAATATTTTTCTTAATCATCTGAGACTGACTTGACATTTTAAATCCTATTGATGTGGTAATTCAAAGAATTGCTATAATTAATTTCACGGCCACAAAAGGAAATTCAAATATCTATTTTATTACAAGGAATGACAGTGGGACACCCAAATATTATCACATATAGCAAAAATTTTGCAACTCAATTACAAAGTGTCAAAATAGAATAAAAGAAACCCTATAAATCAATCTAAAAATTGTATTTCTACACCAACTATTTTGATTCCTTACTCAGGTACCGTTTTTGGAATGTTTAATACTTCATTAGACCAGGTTTACCTTTTTTCCTTCAATCATATCTCTTTCTGCCACAGACAGTCAAAGAAGATTTGTTTTTCAATGTTCTATAAAAGGTTTGTCTACAGTAATTTGATTTTACTATTTTCCTACCAGAATAAAATGATCCTAATGTTTCCTTTTTTCCAGAACGCTCTGGCAGACTTTCCCCAGTCTGGGTAGGGTTTGTCCTGAAGCATCATGTCTGTGACCTATAGGGAAAGAAGAAATAGTAGACAGTTACACTGATGTCACATAAGGCAGCACTAGCAAGGACTTCAGGAACATTTTTATTTTGTGTAAGGCACACCTGCATCAGTTCTGATAGTGACAACAGACAGTAGAATAGTAGTGTGTCCTGTGTGATTTACAATCAAGATAACGTACATTGGCCTACATGTTCTGCCTCTAGAAGTGCATGCAACTCCTTAACAAACAATGAAACCTGTAGAGATCCAAAGATAAGAAGGTAAGAGGAACCACTCTAAAAGTTGCAGCAACCTATAGGACATGAGTTACATTCCCCTGTGACTGTAAAGCTTTCTGGCCCAACTTGGGAGAGGGGAACCACTTCCCTGAGAGCAGCATCAGCAGAATTTCCACTCTTGAAATCAGAACTGCAGCCAGGGAGTGGAAGCCTGTGAATTAAGCACTATATAACATTTATAATCTCCTCTCAGTCCCTCCTATCAGTATAAAAAGCTCACTTGGGACCAGCTACAGAAAAGAAACTTAAAACTAGCAAAAAAATTTTAAAAGTATGAAATATTTATTCTCATTTTCATAATTCCTATCTAAAGAGACCATCTGTTTCTCTGTCCAGAGACTCATGTGTATGCAGAACTTCTGGGTGGTACATGAAAGTATTAAAAATCACTTTCAGCTCAGTGAGGGAGGTGAACACCCCTCAGGCACCTGCTTCTTTGGGAAGCTCTGTTTTCATATCCATTTACCTCAAATTAACTGTACTAAAAAGCACCTAAAGTTACATCATAATAACTCATAAAATTCATAAATTCCATTGTGCAAAAGATCCAGAGTGGAAAAACTATCAATTCCTAAAGATTTAAGGAATAATTGATCAGATAAAGGACATGGGGGTCACCACCTGCTTCAAAGTGCAGGTAAGTAAAACAAATTCTATCTCTCACTGTTATCAGTACAGAGTGGGAAATTACTATGTGTTTTGATCAAAATGAAAATAAATATTAAGGTTTCAGAAGGAAATAACTTCAGACTGAAGACAAAATTTCTTGCTTTTACTTCCCACACAGATGTTTTAAAATCCAGTTTACCATCCAGGGTGTAAGCTACCACTTTCAATCAATGGCATTAACAGTGTTTATCAAAAAGAACACGTGGCCCATGAATAAATTAAAAATGGATTCAACTGCTAAAGGTTGGCTTCAAGTCCATTTGGGGTTAAAAGTTCTCAGTATGTTAGCCCGGGCTGGGTCCAAAGGATAATGACTATGTTAAGTAAATAGAAAGGCACATTATAGGATTTTATTATTCCATTAAACCTAACCTTAACAAAGAACAGATAATATCCCAAAATACCAGCTTTAATAACTGTATTATGTGGGTAAATCTTTTCTCAGATCAGCCAGCTATAATACTTTTTTATAAAACCCCTATTATCGAAATAAATATTTCTATAAATATTTAATGCTGAACAAGGCCTCTGTAAAGATTTAATTCACTACTTTAGTAACACTTTTTTTTCCTCTTAGGAAGAGTCTACATAGTAATGAATATTTGCAAAGAGGAACAGATATTTCAAGATATTTTATTCAAGTTTCAAAATTGTTTCTCCAGATGCTTTCTGGGACATTATTATATTTGGGAGAAGGATGCTATTTGCAGCTCTATAACCAATTACTAGAGGAGCATGTTTCATAAGAATGACATTTGTGATGGAGATATTTTCTGAGGAAAATGGCAAGATGAGGCAGGAAATGTTCTTTCTGATATCAAATAGTTGGTCTTTCATCTCCCAACTTTGGCATTTATTTAAAGTCATATCACCAGATCAATGTCAGGTCAGTTGCAGCTAAATTGGCTGAAGCAGAGACAGTCATTAAAGGGATGCATTCCATAAAGAGAAATCCAATTACCTTTTGCATTAGAGAAATCAAATTCATTTTCTGGTTTGGTCAAGGACAGTCACTGTGGAAAACAGCTCACAGGAGAAAAGCACTCAAGACTGTCATACAGCAGACAAGTTTTAGATATATATCAAACACCCATTGTTTTCAGAAAAAGTATAAATTTTAATTTAATTTGCAGAACTTAGCGTAAAGAAATGTTTGAGTGGGTTTTTCTTTCTCTATTCATATTTCACAATGCAATTGCTGGACAGCATATATTTACCTCTGCTTTACTGGACCATGTTTGAAAACATTGCTGGTACATGGAAATAAAAAAATAATTGATCACTTTACTAAATGCCCACATGCATTTTACATAATCAAGATAAAATAGGGAAAGCCACTTACAATGTAATTAAGTAATGTATTTGTTTCTTGAACTAGGAGGTGCAATATACTTTAATCAATAATTACACTGGTTCAGTTCAGAAAGGAGTGGCCCCTACGTACTGTCAGTGGATACACTTTCATTTTATTTAGTGTCTCATGAGAGAAACAGTTACACTGTATTAAATTTCAAAAGCAAAGCTGTATCACATACATTGCCTGACTTTATAAGTTACACAAATACCACAAAAAACCCCATTTCCATTAATAATTAGTATGTCACATATATATGGCATCTTAATTTTCATTTTGCCCTATAAATATGACTTTATCAACTATTCATGTTACTCACGTTATATTAATTATGAAGCTAACCCATCATGATTTAAAAACATATATTACTATCATTCAATTAATAGCAAAATGTATGATTAACATTTTTCTGTTGCAGAAAAATAAAATTGTTCCTTTTCATCCTTTTGATGTTTGATACAATCATCAAACCACAGAAAGGCTTAGGTTGGAAGAGACCTTACAGATCCTCTAGTTCCAACCCCACCCTACCATGGGCAGGGACACCTTGCACTAGACCAGGCTGCTCAAAGCCCCATCCACCCCAGCCTGCAATATATACTACTATACAATATATAGCACAATAATTTGAAAAATGATGTTGTACCACATAGAAGAAAGAATCTGGGATTCAAAGCCATTCCGAGCAAGTAACTTGCTCAGACAAGAAGTGCAGAAAGCAAAATCATAAAAAACTTTAAAAAACCCAACCCAGTAAAAGAGTAAGACACCTAAGATACCTGAGATGTACCAAGTGGGGCAGTAAGACCCCTTAAGGACCATTTATTCCTTCCATGCAGTTACTCTTTGAGCCTATTGTTCAGGATACTCTGCACATACTTTACATCCCTCCTTAGACCCTCGTGTCAAATGATGCTACGTTGTACCTCACAGGGTCCTTCCCAGCAGAGGCAACCTCTGCACGGGCAATTTCAGGTAAGGCCGGTATCTCTTCTGTTGTAAGATAACAGCAAAGTGAAACTTCTCTTTAAAAAAATAAAAATAGAAGAAAATGACCTAATACTTTGGTCATGCCTACAAAATATCAAGCAAGTACTTCACTAGGAGGAACTATGCTATCATCTTCAGAGCACAAAGAGATGACCCACGGAAAACTGATGCGGCTCAGGCTGCTGGCCAAGCTGTTTTCATCTGGCAAATTGCATTTTAGAAACGTAGAAATATAAAAGCGCATCAGTTGGTTTAATAGTAGCACTTCTGCATATAAGCAGCTGCAGAAACTGTTTCTTGCTAGAGAAATGGACTCTGGGCTTTAGGACACAATATATTCTATGCTGCAATATTCATGAAGTGGAGACAAGCCCTAAACAGAGGATTTTCATTGCTTTATTCATACTTGGATAAATCATCCAAACAGGGTAAGAGTAGCCCTCCAGAATTCAACAGAAGTAGAATAATCTAAGATTCACAAGAAAAGCCTGAAAACACAAACCAAATGGTGATATATGAAATATTTTTTTTTATTATTTTGATAAAGCAATGAGTAACGAAAAGTCTAATGGACAGTAAGACTCCAACATAAAATACCAGTAAAGAAGCTGTTTGTGTGCAACTACTCGGCCAGGAGGACATGACATCATGGTGTTATTGCTGGAAAATGGAGTGCCCTGAATACCTGCATTTGCCAAAATATATCTATCTGCCACTGCCAAATACACTACTCAAGTATTAGAAGTTTTAATTTTTTTCAATTTTTATAATTTTACAATTTTAAATACCTTATTTTAAATCATAAACCTCTTAGTAAATAGCACTAAATTAATTTCACTTCATACTCAGCCTTTAAATAGTTCATAACTTGTACGTCTCCACTCACCCCAAACTCTAAACAAAAACCATTATTTTCAATCCTGCAACGGGGTCATTTCATCGATAAGAGTGAATATCATAAATCCTAAAAGCTTTCAGAAATTGTAAGGATGACATAGCGTCAGGACAGGTCAGAGGGCAATAGTTTCCCACGGCAAGACCACGAACATTGCATTCGTCATCAAAAGAAACCATCAATAGTTTTGCAAAGACTGAAACTGCCTATTGAACATTGCCTATGTTTCTGAAAAGTGGGTGAGTTTTTTCTAGAAAAAAACTGGGGCTAAATCAGGTTAAAGTAATTATGTTTCCTGAAGTCAGAGTGTGAAGTCAATGAGAGCTAATGCACACCGCTGAGGGGATACGCTCCCCTCGCTTTGCTGTTATGTGCTTTTAGGTAAAGCTATATATAGGTGTCCCACTAACTGCACATCAATTCTTTATCATATCTCAATCTTTAAGCACTATACTACTTCACAGTGATCATATACCAGACTAGGGAAACATTTAGTACTCAGTCATTAAAAGTTTCTATCCATCACTTTTCTCTTCTTCTTTGAGACATGTAAAAACTGTGGAGCTGTTCACTTGATGTATAAAAGCAACCTATATGGAAAATATTTTTTTTTTCTTTTTTCATCTGGATTGCTGGGAGAAAATTGTCTTCTGTGGATGGTGACCAATCTGATAGCCTTCTATGATGGCATGACAGGATGGGTCAATGAGGCGAGAGTCGCTGGTGCTGTCTATCTCAACTCCAGCAAGGCTTTTGACTCCGTTTCCCATAATAACCTCACAGGTAAGCTCAGGAATTGTGGGTTAGATGAATGGACAGTGAGGGGGATCAAGAACTGGCTGAATGGCAGAGCTCAGAGGGTCATGATCAGCGGAATAGAATCCAGTTGGAGGCCTGTAGTCAGTGGCGTTCCCCAAGGATCACTACTGGGACCACTCTTAACTTTTTTAATCAGCAATGTGGACAAAGGGATAGAATGTACCCTCAGCAACTTTGCAGATGATGCAAAACTGGGGGGAGTGGCTGATACACCTGAAGGCTCTGCTGCCATTCAGCAGGACCTTGGTAGGCTGGAGAGCTGGTCAGAAATGAACTTGATGAGGTTCAGCGAGGGCAAATGCAGGATCCTGCATCTGGGGAGGAATAACCCCAAGTGCCAGCACACGCCGGGCCTGACCTCCTGGAAGCGGTTCTGTGGAGAAGGACCTGGGGGTCCTGCAGGGTGAGAGCTGACTATGAGCCAGCAGTGCCCTTGTGGCCAGGAGGGCCAATAGTATCCTGGAGTGCATTGGGAAGAGTGTGGCCAGCAGGCCAAGGGAGGAGCTCTTGCACCTCCACTTGGCCCTAGTGAGGCCACATCTGGAAAGCTGTGTCAGTTCTGGTCTCCACAGTTCAGGACAGCAAAGATCTACTGGACAGGGTCCAGGGGAGGCCACAATGATGATGAGGGGTCTGGAGCGTCTCCCTTATGAGGAGAGACTGCAGGAGCTGGGCCTGTTTAGTCTGGAGAAGAGAAGACTGAGAGGAGATCTCAGTAATACATACAAATACTTCAAAGGTGGGTGCCAAGAGGATGATGCCAGGCTCTTTTCAGTGGTGCCCAGCAACAGGACAAGGAGCAACGGCCATAAACTGAGAAACAAGAAGTTCCACCTCAACATGAGGAAGAACTTCTTCATATTGAGAGTTGCAGAGAACTGGAACAGGCTGCCCAGGGAGGTCGTGGAGTCTCCCTCTCTGGAGACATTCCAAACCCACCTGGACACATTCCTGTGTCATCTGCTCTAGGTGACTCTGTTTTGGCAGGGGCTTGGACGAGATGATTTCCAGAGGTCCCTTCCAACCCTTACAATTCGGTGGTTCTGTGATCATACCTCAACAGTTACACAGCTTACACATGATAACATGCAATGTCTCTTTTAATTCTGAAATTGTTTTGGCAGTTGAGCAGAAGTGTCAAGAACTTTGTTACACGTCCTTCTGAAATAACTGTTAATTTATTTCAATCTCCTCTGCTGCATTTTGGAATACACAAAATGTGTAAGTGTTTGAAAACAAATTTAACAAATATTTGTAGTTAGGCTTACAGATCTATAAGGGAGACGATATTTTTCAAGCTAAACATTATTAGTCAGCTGTAAATATACTGCTAGATTTTAAAGTTTTTTCTGCTTCCTCTGTTTTGGAACATTCCTAATTTAGTTGATTTCTACCCTAAAGAAAGATGAAGCTTCTTTTAGGTTACTTCTCCTTCAGTTTAATTGTAATAAATTCTTTTTATATTTGCATTTTCAAAGCAACAGAAATCACAGAGACAAAAATCCCCCTTCAATATATTCTTTATTGTTTTCTCACTTTAATCAGAGCCAGCAAACTGTTAATGTCTTGCCAACACATACTGTTCTAACTATAAGTAAATCCTGAAAAACAACATTAAATTGCTCTCACAATTCAGTAACCAATATGAGTGATAAAGAATATTACGGTTCACTTTTGTGGCTCCCACAATGGTCCCCAGCACAATTTTGTGCATTTGCATATTTCCCACCACGTTTCCTAAGTATTGCTCTTATGAGCTCTTATTCTCCCAATCCACATTTGCACATGTGCACTGTCTTACAACCAAATTTCCATCAAAACCATTTAAAGAAATTCTTTTGTACAAATACGGAGGAGGCCTATGTTAATTATTGCCATCTTTACTGATCCATGCAAATTTATTTCTCCACCCACTGAGGAAGCAGCAAGCCTCTTCTTTTTCAGCCAGAAGGTCTTGATTTGGTTCCGAGTATTATCATAATGGTTTCTACAATCCATGTAGGGATAACAACTCAACAAGATGGCAAGAACAACTAAAAATATGTACACTTTAGGTTCAACTTTAGAAAAGTCACTTCTGCCAGCACTTCCTTTCGATTTCCAAATTCAGTTAGGACAGAATGCTCCGCAAAGCCAACACCTACCCCACAATGAATTTCTGGTAAAAAACTTTAGGTAACTCACAAAAGGTGAGTTAGGGAGAAATCTGGTCTGCAATTATTTTAAGTTTATTCAACTTATTCTGGAAATTATATTTTGTATTTCAAAACCAGGAGAAATAATTTCTAAAGAAATTTTGCTTTTCTTAAAAGCCAAATCCAAAATTTAAAAAAATTTTTAAAAATTTAAAAAGAAGATGAATTTTCTTTTAACTGGAAATTCCTTGACAGTTCATTAATATAAATAACTGTTTAGGAACAATTTTACAATTGAAGAAGAGCTTCTGCAGAAAAACTCTAAGCTGTGCCATTTCATTTCCTACTGCGTTTCAAGTCCCTACTGTGCACACAGATCACTATATATGTGCAACAAAATATCCTGGCTGCCATGTGGCAAGCACTTGCTGTTTATATAATCATTGACAGCACGTTTCAGAAGACTTTTTTCCGTGCTTTACAGCTTCCTTATTAGTGTTACAAATGCAGAAGCAGAGGTCTGAGTAATGTCAAGTATTACAGACAAAGTGCGAGACATAAAGCCACATCATGATTTTTATTTAAGGCATTCAGCTCAGTTCCATTTTAGATTGTTGTGGCAGGAGAGTTTGCTTTACTCATTTAGAGACCTTGGTGGTTCTGGTGAAAGGCCAGAGACAGAAGCCATACCATGTTTGGTGCATATGGCATATGCATTTAGATCAATGTAGATTCTTTTTACAGTCGGTGAAAAGAAAAGAGCATTTCCGGGGTGAAATTCATTTCAAAATAGGTTCTATTGTAAAGATGTGCATATTTTTCTTCACTCTAAATCAGAACCTGCTCAGATGATCATACTGCTGGCACTGGAAATTCTGGTAACATGAATCCCAGCATGGTTTCCTACATTTTTTAGTGTTTCTCACCAAAGTGTCATTAACCCAGTAAGTGAAATAGGTGATGGCTCATAAGAGATGAGGTTTTGTCATAGGAAAGGGCTATATTCGCACATCCTATGCCCAAAAATTAGGCTTTTGCCCTCAGTAGGCTGTTTCAGACAAAGATACTTAGGGAATTCTTAGAGTTCCTTGGGCAGGTCCTGGAGGGAAGCAAGCAAAGGATTGGAGAATGGACAAGTCATATCACAAAAGGGTAACCCAGCCCAGGGAGCAGAGACAGCCAATGTCTATATCAGAGACAGAGGTACTTTCCTGGTCCACAGGATGTGTTTCTGTATTTTTGAGACTAAACTGCAAAGTTCTCTAGGGAATGATGCCAAGTTTACTTTTGTGCAGTAGACTATTGCTTAAAGCAGTCAGATCATTGTGCCCATTTTTAGTCTTGTATTTACCAGTGCTTAGATCTGAACCACTGTTACAGGCATTATCCATTGGCTCTAATTCTAAAGACACACCTAGGCAAAGTATCAGCCTTCAGGTCTCCCCATCGTCTGTAGCTGCAGAATCAGCCTCTCTAGCAGCTTATCCTTTCTTTAATCCTATGAATCTTGTACAGCTATCTACAAAGCAAAGCAATGAAGAAAGAATTGAGCCAGCACATGATTAGTATAGAGGCAGCCTATGGCAGAAGGTTCAAAATGAGTTCATGCTGAAAGGGAATTTTAATGAAAAATTCAAGTGGCAGTTTTTAAATTAGGGTGAGATCCATAACATTTTGGAATGTTGGAGGAATGCAAGCATTTCCTCATTTACCTCCAAACTACAGCAATGTACAGGTTCCCGGCTTTGAGCTGTATAATCACATCACAGAATCACAGAAGTTTTGTTTTAGCATATATAGAGCTATACACCTAAATGGTGGCACACAGTGATTAAGGTGTGGTTCATCCTCTGAGACTGTCTTAACCGTAGCAAAATTTTTGATGTCTGAATGTACCTGCAAGTCACAGACAAATTCAACTGCCTGGCCCCATAAAAGACAGAACTCAGGAAGGTCACTATCTGCAGTAATGAAAAACCAGAAACAAATTCTAGTTTGATCTGGTGTAATACAACACAGATGCTGAGCTGTTCTGGATAGATTGCCAGCCGTTCTGGACATATTGACACTTATGTCTCTAAAGACAGTTCTTCTGGACTTTGCAAACAGAAAGCTTACCAGAGTACCTGCTGTAGAGCACACTACCAGCTTAGGCATGGAATAAATGTCAGTTCCAAAGATATTAAGGAATCCTGTGCCAGACAGGTTCACAAGACAAAGGTTTCTACTGATCAAATTCAATTTCAGGCCTGTCTTCTTTCAACATCTCCATCTAACAATTTTCTCAGTAACACTTGCACGTACTTGTGTGCTGTAACAGATGCAGACAGCTTTCTGCATGGGCCATTAGCTATTACTCCTGAGTAGTGCCATCATTTTTATCTGTATCATGATGCCCTCAGAGACTCAGAGTTGTAAACTGTCAATGCAACTCCTGTGTAGTCTATGTTTTGATGTGCCAGAAGGTCATCATTTGCTGTTCTGACAATTGTAGTTTTGAAGTTGTGGCTTTTCAGGAAAAAAGTGACAACACACATGTCATTTGGTGCCTTTCACATGCCTTCTCCTTTCCCACAAATACTTTTCATTTGTATTTGGTGAGTTAAGGGATGACAGAAGACCGACAAATGTATAAACGACACTTGTCCAACACTTAAGTACACAGTGTTAGTGTGATTCTGCGGCAGGCAAGGGAGTAAAAAAAGTAACCTTTGTGACAATAACTTGTGACAATAGCATATTTCTAATTATTTGGGAGGTTGCTATTTTCTTCTCTATTTAACTTCCACTTAGTGACTAATGAGGGAGTATCTTCTTACGAATGAGTGAATGTGAGATACGACGAGTATCTCACAGTGACACTTGATTTTTGGGAATTGATTTCACTTTACACAGTTTGTTATAGATCAACAGTTAAATAGGGTAAATATAAGTTACATAAGCACATCTTTCAAAATTCTCTATTGGTGCCTACATAATGCAGAACCTAGTAAAAATGAATGAATCTGTTTGAATGAAGAATATGATTTCAAACTCTGATGTTTACTCTCTGCCTTCCAGCACTCTGCACCCAGGCACACAACCACAGGAGAGCCATCCGAACGCTGGGATGCCCCCGGTGACGGGCGGGAGGCACACAGGCCACTCTGCTGAGATACTCACCTGTTTCCTCTTGCCAGAACAAGGTACGTAATTAAATGAAAATCCATCTCCGTGCTGCTGACACCGTGCTGCTTTTCCAGTTGATTCAAAGCTGTGATGAACTGACAGCTCAGAGTGGTTTCAATCCATTTCATTCCTTTACGAGAAGCCTTTACTTCAGAGTAAGTAAAGGGGAACTTGAAACTTCCTTTACATGGCCTTTTCTGTTCTGCACTCATGGCAAACACAGCTACTATATGACAATATTTTCGCTCTAAATAGAGAATGAGAACAATTCTGCACAAAACAAGTTTCTCATGAAAACTCTTACTGGAAAACAAACTGAAAAAATTCATGAAGCACTTCTGAAAAACTTTCCCTGGCTCTTTCCCATATTTTCTTTATCATATTATTAGGGATTATGCAATTAGAATAATATTTATGTGCAGCTGCTGGTATTTTGACAGATTTATGGCTAGCATCATTAATTTTTTTTTAATTACCCTTTTATACTGAAGCTACAGTCACACTGAGAACATAATCCATCAACAAGTTATAAATCCTTCTATTTGACCCCATTTCCTGTGCAATTCTGTGCTTGAGGTGCAAGCATGGCCACAGTTCTGTTCAATCCTCTTTAAATGGTAAAGAATTACCAGAATGGTCTTACTTCCAGAATAAAGAGTACACACGGAAGGTATTCAGCGGAAGGTGATTAGTACCAGTTTCACTTCAGCAGAAGAAAATCTCCAGACTCTGTTGCAAAGTCATTTGCTATTCTGAATAACAAATATTTTGTTTTGAAAAGTCAGTCAACTGTTTTTCCTGTTGGGTTATGTTCTTTAAGAAAACTTAGGCAATTTTTTAACAATTCCGATCTTAATTAAAATGTAAAAATACCCATCAAAAATTCACAAGAGGATCTTATTAGAAAGCTGAGAAATAATGATTACTCTTAAACTGTATTGGCATTGTTCAAGGAATTCTCAGTGCTGAAAGAAGAACACAAAATGAAAGTCCCTATTCCCAGAATAGGGAACTTTTGGGATTAAATATTCAAAAAATTGAGATGATAACTATAGTTGTCTCTATTAAAAAATCATAATATTGAAGGCCTTGAGGATTTCAGGTGATACTGCTATTCCCTTAAAATGGTGTGATTGGCTCAGCTCAGATACACCAAATGAAGAAAGATACTAAGTTTCCTTTTATTTTCATTCAGGTTTTAAGGTTCATGTTTTTGTAGACTTTACACCAAATTTGATGCCTTGAAACAAAGTAGAAGATAAGACACTCTTATATCACACAAAACTCCACTTTGGCTTTCAAATAAAATTGCTACTACTGCAGAGTCAAGACAAAATATTACAAATTTTAACAGCTCCGAATATTGATATTTTTTTGTACAGTAAGCACCAAAGGGAAAGCTGGTGATTAAACATTAATGGATACAACTGAAAGTGTTTCACACTGATCCTTGTTTGGGAAGAATATTGAAGACACACAGGGGATAATGGTTTGTGAAGAATTCTTAAGTACTTGTTCGGTTGCTAGAGAGGATTTCAGAAAAGGAGGTACAGCAAAAAGAGAGCTGAGAGAAATTGCAGTATCTCTGGGGACAGGATTTTACACTCCTTCTGGACTTGTGCTGAAATATGTTCCACAGCCAATTTGACAGTAAGTAGATAAGAGGTTTTGCAGGCTGGGAAGTCAAGGATTGCTAGAAATGATTGGTAGTAACATTGCCTTCTCACATCCCCTCGGCTATAGAAAATAGCAGTCTTTAACCAAAATGCTGAGTTACTGAGCATGGGCAGAACTTTGTACTTTCGTTGGTTTTGCTCAATAAGGAGTGAAAGAATACCAGGACCTCTGGGCAAAGAGAACATTCAAAGAGAATGGAAGGAAATTTGTTCCACTTTTAAGCACACTTGAGAACACAATCCTTAAAATACAGTTGTTTTTCAGCCCCTGGTATACTTTCATTTGAAATGTAATAACTCCTATATAAACAAAGAATCAAGATTTGTTCAGGTTTTCTATTTGGCTTCACATGCATGACTATTCATCTGCAAACATTCATCCCATGGGGAGGCAGGATTGATGTCACTTAGAAGAAAACAAGCAACATTAGATCATGGCTGCAGTTATTTGCCATTAGTTAGACATGCTTATTTTTTATCTACTGTCTACACACAAGACCATGGGAAATCAGCTAATGGTCACTCATTAAAACATACTTTTGCCTTATACATATTCATAGGACACACTGTAGCGAAAAGCAATATATTCTATCAAAAAAGAACAAAGGAGAAAAAGCTCAAGGAGACCAACTTCACATGAAAGGGAAAGTTACTTTTCTTAAACGTTTAGATGTTGCAAATTAAAAAATGCTGCTTTATCAACATGGCGTAAAGCAGATTTTTTTATCAGATTCTCTTTTGAACAACAATTTTTGGTCAATTACTACTTCCCAGGTGGACATTTCTCAAGGCTGAGCCATACTGTGTGCACAGCTGATATGGTACAATCTTTGCTCTACAGCTGGTCTTGTTTGTCATCTTGGCTTACTTGATTAAGTATTTTAATCAGTGTTTTGCTTAAGATCGTGCACCTTCTGTTGAAAATTGTCTGGCTGGTATTTAGTTGAAAACCAGTTGACTTCTCAACATCTTACTTAGACTTTGGCTATTTCTCATGCCATGATTTTTGAAGGGTTTATAATTAGTATCTTAACTTCTTTCTTTCTTGCAAAACAATAATGAATGTTCTCCAATACCTGCAAATTCTCTACTAATAATGACGGTAAGCAGCTTCCAATGAAGCTGCTAAGCTGCTTTAAGTTTAGTATAATGCCATGGAGAATATATAACAAGACTGCCTTATTTTGCTTTAAACTTTGACCTTTTCGCCTCTAAAAACCAAAATACTGGGTTTAGTAAAATATTTATCCCTTATCTTCTGACTGTTTCATTAAGTCACCCCTTTTATTCAGCCGGATCAGGTATTTTGAGCTTTTTTTTTGACAAAGTAGTACTGATTTTTCTTCCGGAGTTCTCAGGAAATGAAATACAGATTATATTCACATGCTTGAACTAGCTTCAATGTACAATCTAAAATCACCTTTATTCTATTCATCCTGTCTATGTTTATATATGTCTCCCTTATGATATTAACATAACCCAGGAACATTATCATTTGGGCTTTTCTGAGTAGACCATTTGGCTGAGCTCCAGCTCTTTGCCTTTCTCCCTTACCACAAGGAGGGAAACGCGGTATCTTGGGAAAATGTAAATCTGCCCTCCAGAGCCCACATCATATTTTCTTAATATCTTCTAGAAATTTTTATTGATAAATGAGAAACAAAAACTCTCTAAGCATAAACAGAAGGACTTAAAAAAAATTATACCTTTGCCTTATAACTGTAAAAAGAAGGCAAAGATTCATTTAGATCATTGGTGTTCTCAAAGAGTAACTACATATTCTCAAGGGATATGAGACAAAAAATTCACTTTAACCAGGAAGAGATAAAGATATTATATTTACTGGATATCCACTACTGCAATAGGCAAAGTAAATTTATATCTACAGATTTACTTTAAGTTATATCACCTCTATATCAAATACATACATTCTGCTTTACTAAAGTTTCGTCCTGCCTGCCTTGACTACATTAGGTTACCTTTGAACCAGTCCTTAGACTACGGTTTTGATGCCTCTCAATTCTCACTGTAATCATAAGTCCTTGCTCAGAAAAACATTTTTTAAAATTACTCAGCCCAGGACTGCGTAGCCCATTTGTACGAGACCACCGTGACATTGTACCTGACAACTCCACTCTAGCTCCAGTCTGAAAGACACTCTGTTGAAAACTAAGCTAGTGCTGATGCATTTTAACCCAGGTACACATTAACCTAGGAGGCATACTGCTGGATTAACTACGACCCAGCTGAATCAGTGTGGTAACACTTCAAGCATAAATGACAAATATAAGTGGTGATGCTCAGTGTATGTATAATGCATAAAGCTGAAATACACATTCCCTGATTTCTTTTGTCACATAAGCAGGAATCTCATGAAATATGTCCATGTCAGTTGGCTGAAAAATTGGAACAGAATTTTTAAGGTTTATTTATACAGCATATAAACATTATCTCTATATGCTTGAAAACTAGTAATATCTGTAAACACTTTTATTAAAATTGCAGCTCCTCTCTGTATATTGGCAAAAACATTTTATAACAGATGAATAATGAAATATGATTACAGTTCTAGATTAGCTAAAATTGCTATGACCTTAGGTCTAGTATAAAGTATTTCTCATGTAAAAATACAGTATATACAGGCATTTTAGTTTGCAATAGGGTTTCCCGAATCCTACACAAACCCAACGTTTAATTAAGACCTTTATCAGCTTTGAAAACTTTTTTCATTTTTTGATAGGAAAATGAAACAAGAAAATAGACAGTCAGAGATGACTTAAACAGATTCTAGAAAGAGATTGAGATGGAAGACAGAGAGTGAGACGTGGAAAAGATAAAACACTAAAAATGAGAGTATGAGTTGAAATAAGCATCGTGAATTGACATAGTAATGTATAGTTGCAAAAGAATGGAGATCCAATTCAGGGCTTAAAAGCACCTGTTTACACTGCCTTCAAAAGAAAAGAGGATTGACACTGACAGGTAGATTATCCCTAGATTAAAGAAAAGTACAGCTTTAAACCAAGTACTAGAATATTTCATAGGACATCTCAGATCGACTATTAGTTCCTGAAGTGTTAGAAAGGGAATCCGAAGAGCTGTTCAAGTAAGACAAAATACTAACCCACAGGACAAGAAACAAGGCAAGATAAACTCAAGACACAACTTCCAGGAACAGAAAGTTCATGTCTAAGACCCCAGTGTTATCATATGCTTGAGAGACAGGCAGAAATTAGATACTACCTGAAGTTAGTAAATATAAAATACTCCTAATTGGAGTAGTCTGTAGGTTTTTCACTTTCACGAGTAATTAAGATATCCTCAAAATACACAGAATCCAGTGCTGTCATATGGATCATTGAAGAAACAATGATAATTGCTTAGTGATTTATAAGCTTTACTATCTCATTGGATAAACATGTGAAGAGACTTTATACGAGTCTTCAAAGACCTTTGGTCCACGATGGAGCAATGCTAGAACACAGCAAGGAAAACTCTAAACTGGCATCAACACAAGCCAGAGTGTCTTCTCAGTGGACTGCAGTGCCATCTGCACACACTGAGCTTTAGTTCACAGGCAGCTGATCTAACTTGCTTCGGCCTCCTGAGATGCAGGCAGATTAATTTTGATGAAGGGCATTTCTCAGCCAAAATTCTTATATGGCATTCTAAAGATATGGTATTTACACATCTATGCTATTTTTACAGCAGAATGCCCAGTCAGCACAGACAGCATACATATCGCTGCCCTTACTAAATTATTTCACAATACTCATTCTCCTGCAGGAAGATACTGAAATAGAGCTAAAATACCTTTTGCCTCTGGTCATTCTTGTTTTTCTAACTGTTGTTTGACTATTTGGTTAGTTTGAGTGTGTCTTCTTTCACATTCTAGAGTCTATATTTTTCTGATCCAAGAAGTTTCTGGCTTTTAAATTCTTGCACTATTTTTATTAGCACTGTACATATTAGCATGATAAGAATGTGTCACGCTTTAGAGAAATATCATTAATCATAATTATTTTAGCAGTTTTTAGAAGTTTTGTAGGTAAGTAACATGCAATTTTTTTCTTTCTTTTGAATAGTGTGATAGCAAGAAAATTCCATCTTGAAAATAAGTCCTGTGGTTTCTGACTATGCTCCTTTCTCATTAATGCACTATAAATTAGAAACCCAACAGTAAATATTATGGCACAATAATTAGGAATAGATTAAGTTGTCAGTTGGAATATGACTAGCAGCAGATTCCTATGGCCTACACTGTTTCATGACCTTTTCCACTTATGAATAAAGTTGAGACTCTAAAATCTGTAGTTAGCTTTCTGAGATCAAAATAACAAAGCTTTTGGCACCATTTTAAGCCCTCCGACCTTGTGCTGAAGCTGATGGAGAAGGTTCGTATGAGCCACTCTGCTGATTCATGAGTGTGGTCGTAATATCTGAAACTGATGCGTGGTTCAAAAACAATGAAGAGGCCATTTAAGAAAGTTCTGCATGGCCATGACCATCTTCATTTCTACACTTTTGTTTGGCCCCCACATCACCATAGCAATAAGAACATGCGCCTTTATAGTGCCTGGAGGATACAACAACAAAAAAAAAAACCAGACAAGCAGTACCAAATACATGGAAATGTTAAGGAAGGCAAATGAACAAAACCCATTTAATTTCAGCTTTTTTAGTTCAAAAGTACTTGCTCAGACAGCTCTGCCGGTTTGCTGTACTGGAGATTTCATTGCTTTTTCATCACAGTAAATATCAAATTATGGGCATATTTTGAATATGCTTTATTTTTTTCTGGAGTTGACTTTGCAGACACATGGTATTTGTCTTCTGTCCGAAAAACAGTCTAATGTGACTTTCATTTAAATAATTTTCTAAGCTAACAGTATTTCTTGGCCCAGATCCCTAGTCTGAGACTTGGGCATAAGAGGACAGTAAAAGCTTCAAACTACATTTGTGCTTTTCTGCTCCTACATCTCCTCAAGCTCTGACTTGGCTCTCAGTGTTCACACTGTTAAACACCAATGTTGTTTGGTCACCTCTTCAAGGCATCACCATCATATCAATTTGCTGCCAATCAGCCAGGAAAAGAGTGTGATCTTTTTACACCTGCAGCTCTGGTTACAAACGTGCAAACTTCATTCGCCTAAGAGCAGTGAGGTTCGCACACCTGGATTGATGAGCTATGGCTTGCCAAGGACACCGCCTTCTCTTCTGTTTGTTGGGATGTTAATAACAAGATGCTGCAAATACAGTAGATAATAGAAGTATGGCTTACTACCCAGATACCTACTGGAGGGTGAACTAGTGTGAGAATCTTCCCAGAAAAACCCAGGATGTTGCACATGCATGAAAAGTATAACATATCTCTTTGGAACTGCCCTTTGCAAAGTTAACATTTTGATGTTTGATGTGGAAGAAAAGCCTCAGCTGTTCTATACATGGCAACAGAAATGTCTTTGCCGAACAAAAACAAAAATGGAGAAGTTTATGATTCACATGCGATCCCAAAATACTTTCTGTGCATTTTGAAGGTTAACAGCAATTCTGACTCAGGAACTGCATCTTGCCAGTATCAGTGGAAGGTTACTATGAAAAAGGATGAAAGGGCTAAATTCTGCTCTCCTTTGCACAGATTAGGGCAAGTCCATCAATGTGAATGTATGGCAAGAAGGACCATTATTTTACATCTACCTAAAATAGAACAGAGTTCAGCCTAGACTTTACAGTTCTGCCTGTATTCTTGTCCTTCACAAGGCAGTCAGACTTTCCTGTCACAGTTTATTGCGCTCTCATCAGATTTGTTTGACACAAATTACAGATCTGACACTCTGGGTGTCTGTCACTGTTCCTCACGAACAAGATGTAATGCATGTAGCACAATCGGCATCAATGGGGATGGCATGCTCAATTTAGGAACAGGTATGCTATAAAGTTGCTGGAAAGTACATGTGAAATACGGAACTTAAATTGACAAAAAATATTCATTAACTAAATTCAATTCCACCCACAGGACACAGTTAAAAAAATTAGATAAACAGTTTTAGAAATTATTCCAACTGCAAAATAGTTTCTAAATATTAATTAAAGGTTCTATTTAGAAGTATTTCACACATGATTTCCTTACCATCTGTATTTGTAAAGCCTGAAAAGAAGAAAAATGTAACATCTGGTTAAAATTACTTGGAGGTACTAATACTACACTGCTTGAATCTAAATTCAATAAAAGCATTCACCCTCCTGAAAAACATATTCTTTTCTAGATGAAAAAACGACCAATATATTATTTTTGTAGACTTGTCATGTGTCTACAAGCAGTGTCAAACTGTATTTTAAGCTATGGAGTTTACTTAATCCCACAAGGCTTTATCTTGCCTTTATGTTGACAAATGAACAAGGCTGAAATATACGGGAACTGAGCTTCTGTCAAGATACACCCTGTTTCAAAAGTCATTGTTTTTGCACAGCTGTTTCCTTTAAACTATTGACTTAAACGCAGTTTTATTATTCTTTTAGGCTTATTGCTGAATTCCTCAGTAGATGCAGTTAATTGTCTCCAAGCTTTATCTTTGTAGACAAGGCAAGAGAATGCAGCAGAATTATAACATCATATACCAAGATGCAGTGGGATGACTTGGATAACTAATTTAACACACATGGCTGTGTTGTGGCTAGGTTTTCTTATTCCCATGTTCTTGTATTCCAAAATATACTTGCAACATATTACCAGATGAAAGTGAAAAGGCTACATGCATTTCTTGCAACACCTTTTAGTTATTAGCACAGACAGTAATCATTAGTAGTATTAAAATAAAGTTCTGGTTCACGTCTCAGACTTCATTTTATCTTTAATGTGTCTCTGCTGAATGATGAAAAAAGACCCTACCTCTCTGTTTCTTCTGTACTCATAAACAGTACATCTCAACACTTTATAAACAAATATGAATAATTTATAATTTTTATTCTATCTTACATAGTAGATTTTTCCCCAAAACTATTAAATTCTTGGACTAAATTAAGCCTGGGACATTTTTAATACAATCAAAATGTTGTGCATGTATCTATTTTAAGACCAGCATAGATAACCTCTGTTAGACCTCATCTTTTTCATAAGAAGATTAACCATGTAGCTCTGTAAACTTAGTAAAGTTGTAGATACAACAAATACGTTCCTCTTACCATCATCACAAGCCAAATCTTGGACTCTTTTTTAGGCTTCCATTTATGTTAAAAAAACCCAAATATAATTGAACTGAAAGAACAGGGAAATAAAAATGTCCAGTATTGTTCTGTACCATCAAGGAACTAACAGAAGCTGCTTCACTGATGGAAGACTTGCTCTGAAGGACCCCTTTGTACAATCAGAAGAAAAGGTTTTCCTTCATGTTACGGAAACAATTGACCATGGCTCCAGTTTGCCAGTTTGATGGCCCTGTGTGGAACCAGAGCACTTGTACTGAGTTTGCATGCCATGGTGAAGCAGCTGTCCCCCTGCAGCCCACGAAGGACCATGGGGATGCAGAGATCCAAATGCAGCCCATGGAGCAGACCCATGCTGGAGCAGGTAGATGCCTGAGAGAAGGTTGTGATCCTGTGGGAGACCCATGGAGAGAGGGCACCTGCTCTTATGCTGGAACAGCCTGTCCTTGGAGGACTGTACCCTGCGGAAGAGTGGCCCACGCCGCAGCAGTTTGGGGAGGACTGTTGCCCGTGGGATGGACTCACGTTGCAGCAGTTTGCGGGGAGCTGTTGCTTTGTGAGATGGACTCACATTGGAGAAGTTGATGGAGAACTGTCTTTCATGGGAGAGACCCCATGGCTGCAGCCGTGGGGGGAATGACTCCTCTCCCTGAGCAGTGGGAGAAGCCTCGGATGGTGAACTGACCATAACCCCCATTCCCTGTCTCCTTGAACCCCTGAGGTAGGAGGTGGAGCTGGAAGGAGGGAGGGGTAGGGGGAGGGTGTTTTTCAGGTTTTATTTTATTTCTCATTATTCTGCTCTGATTTTGTTAGCAATAAATTCACTTCATATCTCTAAGTTGAGCCTGTTTTGCCCATGATGGCATTTGGTGAGCGATCTCTCCCAGCCTGCATCTCAATCCATGAATCCTTCATTGTATTTTCTCTCCCCTGCCCAACTGCAGAGGAGAGTGAGTGAGTGGCTTTGGTGGGTGACTGGCATCCAGCCAGCATCAACCCACTGCAGCACTCCTGTTTGCTCTGCATCACTTCTGGCAAACCATTGCCCTTTCCAGTCCTCAGTAGGCTATGAGGGTATTATGGGACTCTGACTTGCTTGGAGCTACCTTGATATTGGTGAAGGGACAAGCAGCCAATGTGATTCCTTCTGCTAACTCTGGAAGAAGGTAGCTCTGGAAGAAGGTAGGGAATGAAGGAGGAAGACAGGCACCTACTACCAGAACAGACATGTATTTACTCTCAAACAGTCAGAGTTTTCCTTAGTCACCTTGGCAAATTACTGAACTAGAATTGCTCTGGTGTAACAAAATAGATTATAATTCTGTGAGGGATGACAACGTTGTTTCCACTCAGTAGAAGGAATGAAAGAACTATTTGGATCAACAGTGAAAGACTTTCTTTTTTTAAGTTGAGTCTGACTAGTGTAGAAAATGTGAAAACTGAGCATTCCTTAATTCTACCAACACATGGAGATGTCCTGATAAATGGCAACATCTGTACAGCGTGAAGGTGATTTAACGTCTCGAATAATTTAATTACTACCAGTACAAGCACAAGAAATATATGAATGAATGTTTAATACAATAAATGAATGTTTCTCTTCAGCACATGCATTTACAGCCACTGCCCTGCCCTCATGTACCCAGCCAGTCATTCTGCCACAGAAGGCTGCCAGATTGATCAAGCATGATTCCCATTGCTGTTTTCTTCTTACCAATGGTGCATACAATGGCCGTAATTTGTCTCACATAACTTGAGTTTAACTGCTGCATTTAATGACTCTATAATCAAGACAGGCACCATCAGAGGACACTCAGCTCTCAGACAGACTAAACTGCCCTCTGAATGGAGACCAGTTGCCCTCTCTCGCCACAATCTAGAGAGAAACACATGGGTGTTGACTTTGCACATAGGCGATGCAGTCAAGTGCTGCAGTTAGCAAGTTGGCTTGCTGAACATAGTACAGGAGACAGATTCCTTACCTTGAATTTCCATGTCCTTTCTAATCAGCATTCTTCACAAAAAGTTCTTTCTCCTGGATTTTAACATTTATGATGAATGAACGGGTTGGTAGGCTGCCTATAAAAGTCAGTAAGGTGCACAAATACTTGAAAATAAGTGATTTGCTTATTGTTACCAACAGAAGCCAGTGCAGGAACATCCATAAAAGGCTACAGTAATGTCAGAGGTAATAGTAGAGTGTTTTCTTCCTTTTATTCAGCATCTGTGTGTGGCAATGCATTCTCTACAGAAACATGATTTTGAATAATCTTTCAAGGTCTTGTTAACTGCTCTGTGTAAAAATATTTCAAAAGCATGACATGAAAACTGTTTGCACAGGGTAGTTAGTCTGGCTGTCAGACATGCTTGTGAGTCTCCTCTTTTTTCATTTAGAAAAAGGATACACACTTTTTTCCTTAAAGCACCAATTACTTTAACAGAAATACTTCTTAGTTGCTATTTTCAAGCGAATTAAAAGCTAAAGGAAACACTGGAAAAGCACAGAAAGCAATCAGATTACAGACAGGCTGTTGTTCCTTCGTTACACAGACATGAATAGAGAGATAAATTTGAACTGCAGTTCTTAACGGGAAATTCTTAATCATCTAGTCAACAGCTGCCATCCTATGAGCAAAGTGGGGAACCCATAAACCTCCATCTGTACCCATGGAAACTGAGTACTCTGAGGATGCACGGGATAGACGGAACACAAGAACTACTTCTAAATCCTGTCAAACTACTACTTCTTCCTCTTCACTCGCAACAAAGACCACAAAGAAATGAAGAAAATCTGCCACCTTACCAAGCATCAACTTATTGTTGAATAAAGTACTGAAAAATATACTTCTCTTCAGAATCTATCAGACAGAGACTTGGCAGCAGGGATCCACAAATGTATGACCTCCAGATTGATTACTACATCTCATTGTATCCAAGACTGAAAAATACATACTGTGAAAAGAACTCCCACTGCTACAAAAAGCAGCTGCTAGTCTGCTTAGCAACACAAGCCACTGTGAATGCATCATTCTGGCACACTAGTCTCTGCACAAGCTCCCTCACGATTTCAGAGTCCAGGTGGAGGTCATTGCCATGGTCCTCAAAACTCTCTGTGGGACTGGCCTTAGGTACTTGAGAGACTTCCATCCCCTCTGCAGTGATGACCTTTTCTGACAGCTCTGTTCCCTTGGAACAATGGAGCTGTCAGCCAAGGGAAGGAGCTCAGCAATGCAGAAGAACTAACTTTACAGAAGCTAAATCTTGGTGAGAGTGCTACCATTCAGAAGAGAGGGAAATTACTAAAGCTCACCACCTGAAATCCTCAGACCTTTAGCTTGCCTTCCCCAAGTAAGCTTCTTCCCCACCAAAGGGAACCCTGAAAAATGGGTGGATGGATTGGATACCAGCCTTCAGTGTATAATCATTGCCAGATGTAAATACACATACATAGTGAGAGGTGTAATATACCTTAATAATTGCTCTTGTTGTGTGGTTCCTAGACTAGAAAAAAGGCACAAAAAACTGCCTACCTACTCTGTCTCAAACATATCCTCTACTGAGGCCAATGAAAATTACTGAAAAGTGAGTTTCAAGCCATTCTTCCCAATTCCTTGCTCACTGAATTAGAATTATCGGTCATTACAATTCAAGTTCTTTCCCTAGAAAGACAATGGTCCTTACCAGCAGTAAAGACACTCCTCTCCCCTTCTCCCATAAAGTACTTTTACTTTGGGGAACTCAGAAGTGATAGGAAATTCAAAGCAGTCCACTTAGAAGTGCTGTGTTTTAAACAGGGCAGTGTTTCAGATGGACAGAAAAATATCCTCTTGAATATTTTTGTAAAAGGACGGGAACATTCAGTTTCAAAAAATTCAACCCACTTTAACAAGAGTTTTCAGCATCTGAAAGAAAAATAGCACAGGCTGTCATACACAGTTATTAGGTTCAGAAGGAATGAGACCGAACTTTTGACACTCTTTTCATGCTATCACGATGTCACACTTAAGTCCTGGGACTTTACCCTTAGCTGAGATATGGGTGTTACTGAAGAAGAGTGCTGCACAGAGTTCAGAAACGTGTCAGCTAGTGGAAGCAACTAGTCTGACTAAAAACCTTAGGGTAATAAGATGACCTGGCATGAATACAAATGTGTATAATTCACTCAAGGGATTACATTTCTGACATCATACACTACAAAACCACTGCCTGAATGCTTTATGGACAGCAGCAGAGCCCCAAGAACAAAATCAACACTGCTCTCTGAAGTCATTCAGTATATTATATAGAATAAACTGTGAACTCCTCAATACTTGAAGTTCAAAAAACTTTTAAAAACACTATGAATAATTCAATTTTTCTCTCAAGTGACCTCATGAAATGATGCTGTGGGCTGCATTCAACGTTTATAAGTGAACTGAAACTGGAGCAGCAGCTAGTAATGCTACAGCACAAGGAGTGGGAGCTCTGCTAGAACTTTTAAAGGGCTCCTCCAAATTTACTGGTTTGTAGGCTTGATCTGCACGCTACTTTTTACACAAACACTGATGTAATGGTTGTGGGATGATCGTTCTCACATTGTCAAACCAGTTTTGATAAGGGTGCAGTTAAATTATTATAAAAGTGCATGTGGAGTAAGACTTTTCTTTTAAAAATAACTTGGCTCTAACATCATCGGTAATAAAATGTTTTTTCTGACTTTATCAGTACTAATGCTGATAGTTAGGATACTTCTTTGCACAGAGGTTCACAACCTATAGCCACATGGAGGGCACAGTGAGTGCTTCTGTGAGGCTGACACGTTTTGCTGCCTGGTAATGTTCATTAATGAACTGTCCACAAGTTAATGCAGTGAAGCGAGTACATTTTTTCTGTGCTATTACTAAGTTTTAGAATTTATTTTTATTTAAATACCAGCTATTCAATCTGCTCCTCTTCCAAAAATGAACTGATCATTTGCTGCAATTGTACACTTAATTCTGAAATGCTTTGTGTTTTTTAGCAATTAATTTTATTTAACGAATCACAATTTCTAATGCCAATTTGAGTTTTCTCTGACAAGTCTGCCCTACATCACCACGTTGCAGTGAATGTATGTCATCAGCATCTGTGCTTCATTACTAAGAGCAGGTGTAAAGATGTGGTTTAACTGCGGAGAAAGGACCGCTTTCATCAAGGCCCACCTCATGCAACTCTGTACGGATAAAAGTCACAGCTAGGGTAAATTCAGCCTACTCTGTCTCCTGAAAATTCCTCTAATACTGTTGGGAAATTATAGCCATTAGAACTGGCTAGAGGATTGCTGTGGTCGTGCCCCTGCTGTATTCCTGTCAATCTTCTAATTTCAGTTTCTTTTGTATAGTTTGGTGGGTCACTTTGATTAAAACCTCAGTAAAAGGGATTCAACCTTCTACATAATATTGACACATTTGGCAGAGAGGTCTCTCCTGGGCTGAACAGGAGCATGCAGAAATCAGAGAATACGCATCAGGACCATACAGCCAGCACGGTCCTGGGTGCCAGCGAGAGCTGTAAGCTTGTGCACTGTCCCCTCTGAGCATCAAAACAGACTACATCATTGCAACAAGAAAACAGCAAGCATGGGGGGTGTGCAGGACTTACTCCACTGCCCATGATACAAGAGGAGAGTGAGGCAATTGTTCTAGTGCTAAAAAATTCAATCTGCACTAATGTTTGTTATTGCAGCATAGCCTTAGCATTGTACGGTTTGCAAAAAACCCCACACAAACAGCCAGTGAAAGACAGTCAGCACCTTTTTTACATCACAGAGGTGTCAAAAAATGAAACACAGAAAATAGAAGTGCATTAATGAATAGATAGATGAAGTCATCATTAATTAAGTGGTCAGAATTTTAATTCCATGTGAAAGAACTGAAGTTTAATGTGTATTGAGAGGCTGTTCAGTGTAAAAATACTGTACAAGAGACTCAGAATGAGCAAATGACAAAGACAGAAGGAAATATGAGGAGTTTAAGATATTGTGTGGTGCACAGAAAGGATGACACCACGAAGAGAGACAGGCAGAACGAGAAATAAAAGATATTTGGGAACCACTCAGAATATCTCAGAATACCGACACACAGTAACAAGAATAGAAAAAGACAATCATTTTTTAGCAGCTACAGTTTGAAATAAATGACAAGCAATGAGTAAAAGAAAAAGCTGATTTCTGAGGTAACAAGTAGAGACAACATCATTCAGTGGCTAGATTTCAGAGCTTTTAATACAAACCCCACATTACAGCTAACTTCTCAGAACCTTCCTTGTCAAATAACTGGATTTTTGTAATAATTGTTAGTAATTCAGATTTCATCTTTGCAACACAAGGGTTCATTCCACTGAGTCCTAAATAGTCTTCAATAACCCAACAGAGCAGCAGCATGTAATGTTAGAATGGCTTGGAGGTCTCACCATTTTCAACTCCAGATCTCTATGCCTTTCCAAAGGAGAAAGAAGGTGTAGAGTTGACCAGACAAGAAGCCAGAGAGATGACCTCACAGAGGAATAGTCAGCCAGTGTTGGCACCTGTTCTGAAATCATTCCCAAGTATCTGGCTTTGAGTATCATGTGGCTGATCCAGGCCCTTCGTGCTACCTCAACTCATTTAACAGTCCTTCATCTACCACTTAGGATAAGATAATCTTCTAAATAGGTTAAATCAATAAAAATAGTAGGTTAGCAAAGCATGAATGAACTTTGCAGATGATACAGGCCCAGTCTGACTTTGGTCACACCAATAAGAATATACATGGAAACCACCACAGGACAGGAAATTCAGGGGAAATCAATGAGCCAAAGCTTTCTGTGGCCACAGATCAGCTCAGTCATAAATGTTTGCCTTCAGTTGCCTTACAAAGATTAAGGCTGTTTTGTATCAGTAACAACAGAACACAAAAAAGGCTGCCTTTCAGGAACACACACACACGCACAAATGATTTTATCTATTAATGCCCAAGACCTTCCTTGAAATGAGTATTGAAATTTAGATAATTTAAATAACAATTCTTCTTAACAATTTTGCTAACTTCAAGGCAAAATTCAAAGTTCTGGAGGATACACTGACATGCTTGTTCTCACTACTGTCCATACAATCCTTGATTTCACACTGCTGTTGCATGTGGATTCTTGCTTGTTTATTTTTGTTATGGTTTAATTTATTCACTGCTGCCTGAACCTCTGACTTAATGTGAAGTTCCTTTAATGTTTCATCAGGAAAGCCTTGACATTCTGGAAGTATTCCTTTACCTTCCTTAATTCCCAAGGTATGTTTAACAGTAAATCATCACGTTTTAACTCTGCTGGTTTGTGGGACAATTTCTGGCATTTCTATTCCCCCTTTATAAGACACAAAACCTTAATACCTTGAATGTAAATATCTAAATTTGAGTTGCTTTATAATTCCTTTATTACCAGTGGAGAGAAATAAAAATGGTTTTACAGTGTGATTTATTTGCATCGTTTTAGATGTCAAACACACTCCGATGACTTAGCAGGCCTTTTTCTCTTCATTGATTACTAAGACAACCTAGAAAACCAGCTCAGAATAAAATATCAAAATCTGTAGCTGTCCGGATGTAAATCTTACCAATTCTGAGACCAAACCACTAACTGATCACACAAATCCTACCTTCATTTTCTTGGTCAAGTATTGACCCAAGTTAAAACTCAGTGTAAAGCCACACAGGTATAAAGCCTGTTCCTCATCTGCCATGGATATTCTGGAGGTCTATGAGATATAAAACGAAATGCATGCAAAATATGTCTGCAGTCTGAAAATTATGGTCCTGCCCGATACTTCAGTGTTGCAACTTGAGCTGTGCCTTGCACTAGTGCTGGACCTTTGCCAGCAACACACCAATGTAATCATAACTGTATGATTTGTCCTCATTCTGATAATGCTTCTGACAGGACTCTGTCCATTACGAAGTAGATTATGTTGTCTAATAACTCAGGTTGTTTCTTTACAATAAAATGGGGTGTCGGGTGGTAAAACTCATTTTGTGGCATCACGTGATGAGCCAAAAATTTAAGCAAAGAACCTCTTTAAGTTAAGAGAAATGGAATACGTGCCTTGATTCTCTGCAACCACACACTGGTATGAACTTCATCCCTTGGGTAATGTTATGCAAGCTATACACAACTTATAAAAGAAATACAAAGCAGAAGAGAAGACAGGCCAGAAATGAGACTGGAACAAACCATCATAGAAAAAACCATGTACTCTGGGTTCATACACAGCTGAAGCCAGGGGAAAGGGAAGCACAGTCCAGGGCATTCACCACTTGAAAGTATCTCTGGTGCACACACATGCCATTGCCATTTTCCATAGAAGAAATTATTCAGTATCTTTGCAGAGGCAGATACCTTTTAGAATTCTGCCATCAATGGGGACAGAGAAAATAGTTTCCCTTAAAGATTTGAGGAGATCAGGGATGGGATGAATACGAAACCGAGAGCAGGGTCTTGTCTCAGCTCCATCACTAATTCCCTTTTTCTTGTCCCTTTTCCTTTGTTTCAGCTCTTTATTGTAAAACAGGGGCATATTAGCATGCGTATCTCCATGAGTTGCTATAAAGATCAATCCCTAGTGTCTGCAAAATGCAAAACCTTTTTTATTACTGCCAGTGTAGGAGGCAGTGATTTCTTTTGTGATTTGGAGAAGCATAGTACTGTAAGAAATTACAAAAATAGCTTTTTAATGGAGGTTTCAAAGTACTTAGAAAAGTTTAAGTGAAACTCGACAATCTCTTTATCCATTAAAAAAAGTACTTCAAGTTCCCACTTCAAGTAATGTAAAATAACAATAAAAAGAGACCAAGAAGAGATTAGACTCATCTTACTGAGTGCTTTCTATTAAATGAAGTTTTATAATGAATTTTAATTCAAATCAATTGAAACTTTTTAATATCTCAGTTTTTAAGAAGCAATTGTATATTTTAAGTCTCATACAATCAGCAGAATTGCACCCAAGTTGGACTTGGGTTTTGGCAGCAAAGAGCTTTTGGAAGCCAACCTATCTGATTTTTTTCCCTAGAAAGTGTGTTTGAATATACTGAATTTTCATTCTTTCTTGAGCACAATCACAAGTATGGGCGTCAAAAAAATTACCTCCTGGCTAGAGTGTCATAAGTCTAAGTTTTCCTAATATTTATCCATACATTCAAGATAGATTTAGTGATTTCACTTACAATTCAGGATTCCCAAATCAATTCAATTCAGGGTTCATAACATGCTTGTTAAGAGAAGACTTCTCACACCATATTACAACTAATTCATATATTACGCAGTACCGCACAGGAAAATTAACTCTGCGCTGTATTTACACAAGCACTTGCTAAATTGCTCTGCTGATACACTGTGGGTTGAGTTGACCTATGACAACACGGAATACAATTTTTAAGGTACGGTAGCTCTTGTGAGAATAATCTTTCATTTTTTTGGCGTAATTCAACACAAAATGAGTAATATTCTGGTAACTTGAGCATTTAGGCCATTACTTTTTGGACATATTCTAAATACATCTTCTTGACAAAACAACATCACAGATAAAGTTTCTCAGCTGAACGCCCACCCACCAAAATTACACAATTTACGACCAGCAATGGTATCTTCCTTAACTTACCAGTTTCAACCCCCTTTCTTCTTTGTGGAGAAGAATGGACTATGTACAACATTCTCCACATTATTTTAGGCAAGAGTGCCATAATACGTTTTTTCATAATAAATCATCCTTCTTTTCTTTTTTCCCTCTACACAGTGTCTAATAGTTCATCCCACAGATCCTGAACGAATTCAGAATTAAAGAAATGTATTGCTGTGTACCACTGCCATCTGCTGCTAATCTCTCCCTGTGGATACAGGAGGTCTTACTTCACCATATATTTAATCCAGTAAATATCTTCAGCTGAATGTGCATGGTTGGTCCAATACTCCTTTCATAATACTTTTGAAACCATCTCCCCATTTTATCAGAGACCTCCTCATTGCATATCTCAGCAGATGTACTGAGGCGATTGTTTTAATTTCAGTTTCAGAAAGAAAATTATTTTCTTCCCCCAGTCAGTGAAAAAGGTTTGTGCTTGCAATCTCATCCAGAACCAGACTGTTCCAGAGAGGAAGTGTCCATCTTAGAGACTCCCAACAGTTTACACATTTGCCATCTGTACTCAAAGATCTTCAGTAAGAACATGTTATTTCTAGAGTCCCACTTCTCCAGCACTTCTGACACCCACTCATTCACACCATTTCTAAGGAGTACATCATGTCAGAATGCAGAATTGCTGCATAGTTACTTCAATTTATATGCTACTCTGACTTCAGTTTCTAAATACATGTAACCAGGATATATCAAGATCTGCTGCATGAATAACATCAAGAAGCAAATACCATTCTACGTGAAAAAGAGCAAAGGAGAGTACGATAACGAGGAAGAGAAAATAGAGGACCCCCAGTCTCATTTATAGCTGTATGACTGATTGAAGCTACAATACAAATCAATCGGACAAGATTTGAGTTGCAGGAACACATCTCTTCTCCCTTACAGCCTGTCTTTTGAAAAAGATGGAGGCGTATCTTTCTTCTACAATATTTGGAGAACAGAATACCTCTTATTAATTTTTGATATGACCCTTCATGTATTTTTAGACAGGGATCCAGACCGCACAGAAAAGTGTGTACAAGGTCACAAAAATAGGTGTATGAGTTCATAAGCATTGAAATTTTAAAAAAATAGTTGGGAAAATGTCACACCTATTTGAAAGAACTCCTACTACATTTGCTTGTCATTGAAAGGTGTCAGTAGCTGCTTTGGAGAAACACTAGGAGATATTTTGGGGCCCAGCTTTGTGGTTTGCATTTCTTACTCTCGAGCTCTGAGGTAGAGCTGGCTGTGGCCTTCTTCAAAAAAAATCCTGATACTTTTACTGATAAATATACTAAGCACATGTTTTAGAGCCCAGAAAATGGTTATCAACAAAGATACCTGCTGTAAAAATGAGTTGAAGGAACTCACTGGCTGGGAAACAGGGATGAAGTAACTCCTCTGGCAATGCCTGGTCAGAATTGAAATGACAAAGTAACAGGGGAATACAAAAAAAGATCAAGCTTGAAAAGGCAGATAATTATAATCTAGAGCATATGAACAGATGGCAACACCATCAATCAATGAATAAATAATAGTGCAATCTGACTTGATGGGATGATTGGACGAACTCAGATGACACCAGGCACACTCCACCTTATATAACTAAGTGGCAGTCATGAAGCAGAGCAGGATATGAGCACATTCATGCCCCAGAAAGTGGAAAAAACAAAATTAGCAGGTCTCATATGACTGGATATATTTGAACTGCCACTGTGCTGATGAATTTACTTGTGGTTATCACCTGGAGATAGAACCACAAGTTACAGAATGTTTCTGCAACTGGACTGGCCCTTAACAGGAGGAATGAAAACCAAAACGAGATACACAGGCGAACAAAAAGGGCAACTGACTTTGTGCATGCCCCTCTGAATGGAAAGAAACGTGTTGCCACTAATAACGTTATTAGTCACATTTCTGTGCAAACCTGGCAAGTGAGTTTAGTAACAGGTGTCATCCATTTTGCTCCTTCCAGTTCATGTTTCATAGTTCAATTTCATTTCCACTACTCACGTACAGCAGAGTTGTTAGCTGTATGGCACTTCAGATGCTGCTGCAAATTCAATTACAGTTTTGTTTTGTCATTTGGTATGTTAGTGGAATAGAAGCAATCAAGAAGATTGACACTGATCATAATCTAAATTGTCATGCTCAATCCTTGACAGAAGCATGAGTTAAAAAAGGTGTCAGTCATTCAAGACCCTGACTCTCTAAACTACCTTGCAACGTGCATCAAAATGGATTCTTCACTGCCTGCAAATAAACCCATACACTATTCTTTGCTAAACAGAATTTCCTGGACAGAAGAATTACTTTTGAAGACTCACATACATTTAGGAGTGAACATTTGTGGCTATTATTTTAGTTTAGATTACAAAATCCGGGAAACTTTATTATTTTTAATGATGATGTTATGTTTTCACTCAACATAGATTTTATACTGATGTCCTTCCCCATACTAAAGAAAATTTCATTTTTTAGTCACATTAGTATTTTATTTTCTATGTATTTTCACTGCAATAATTTAGTGTGTCTGCTATTTTCAGCAGCATGATAGTATTTACAGCATCAATGTTGCTCACTTTGTGTGAACATACCCTAGCAACACATACACACTATGAGATGAAATAAAATAAAGAGGTAAATCCATCTAGTTTCTACAGAGTGGTAATGAATCCTTCATTACTCCAGGATGTTAACATAGATAGTTACATCTCTGCAAAAGAGGAGAAGAATAATATTCGCTCTTAATGGACACAAGGAAAGCACTTCAAAATCATTGAATAGCTTGCTCTCCTATTCTACAAATAAATGTTGTTTGTCATGATCACAGAGGCAACAGTTAAAAGCAAATATCTCTAAATACTTTTAAAACTCTTATCAAGAGATTGCAAGCGATTAAAAATGTTTTAATGGCAATAAGTAAACATCTATTCTTATCACAAAAAATTATTAAAGAAGACAGTACACAAAGCTATTCTACAGGTACCAGGTATCTATCAGACAGTAACATCGAGTGATGGGTTTATTAACGTGTAATGCATGGGCTTCATTACTTCACACTACACTGTACAGTGTGTTAGACCATGATGCTTCTATTTTATAAAGAAACACCAGGACAGCACTTACAAGGTCAAAATGAAGCATCAAGTGAGAATATATTTGAGGACGTTGAGTACTTCTATCCTAAACTACAGCAATTAGATTGTGTCCACTCTCTGTACATCAGGGAACGAAAAAAAGCTGTTTCTCAGCAAGACTACCAAGAGGGGCCCAGATTCAAAGAATTACTTTAGCAGACACATGTCCCTGTGCTCAAAATTATGATTCAACAATTCCATCTAATTATGAAAATATCGAAAACTTGTTAAGGGCCTCCCTGTTCAGCCAAAGAAATGCATAGACTACATAAGATTTCAGGAAAGAGAGGTTATGCATCTACGGCTGATGTTCTCTGAACCATAGAATCTAGGCCCATACTCAGAATATAAGTCTTACCACAAGCAGTGGCATTTCTGCCTTTGGGATAACATCAACAGCCACATTCAGGCTCTGCTGAACCTTCTGCTATATGCAAGAACATACAAAACAAAATACTCACAGCTTAATTTTTGTTCACTGGCTAAATTATGCCCAGGCTATAAGACAAAGAGGTGTTGAGGAAAAAGGACAAAGAGAGATAATGATGAGGAAAGATGAATATGAGGAAATAAGCTCACTGTCTTTCAGTGATAAGCCAGAGGAAGATGGCTCCGTACTCTTTCATACATTCACGGCTCCTGAGCTGTGACTTTGTCTTTTCTGCAAACAGCACTTTCAGGGCCAGCCAGCATTGTTAGAATACCTCTCTAATGGCAGAGGGAATATCTGAGGCTGTGGAAGGAGTGCTAAGTGGCTGGCTCTGTAAACAACAGGACTGGACATATTTCAGAACAGAATTACTGAATGAGGTCAACAAAACCCATGGATAAAGGAGATGTGTTTGAAACAGGCAAAGCTGAACTTTCTAATAGGCTTTTGAAAAATTCCTCGTCACAGGCTTCTATGGAAACTCAGCATTCAGAGCTTTAGGGAAGGTCTTTATGTTGATAAATAACTGATTAAAAGACAGGGAACAGAAGGTAAGTAGGTTAGCCAGACAGCTCTAGCAACGGAGGGTGGTCATTAGCAGAGTTCCGCGGGGATTTGTGCAGGGGATGCAGTTATTCGTCATATTCCTAAGCAACCTGGGAAAATGGATGAGCAGTGAGGTGAGAAAGCTCTATAATGATATTAACTTATGCACAGTGAAAAGGATGATGGCTTGCTGAATGTGAAGAATTAGGAAAGGTGCTTATGGAAGAAAGTCCCTAGGCAATAAAATGGCAGATGAAATTCTTTGTAGTTGAATGCAAAGTGGTGCACAGAGAGCAAAACAATTCTAAGATCAAGAGCTATTATATACACAAAATTGCATGCATTTCAAGAGAGCTTTAAAAGACCCTACCACATACCATTGGCTTGTACTTACTCTTCCGATTGGCTTCTGCTTGTAGCCACAGTTTGAGGCGGGATACTAGTCTGGATGGATTTTTGGTCTGACCAGGTGGAGGAGCTGGGCTTTTTTACCAGATGTAGCCTGAGTTCTAATATGGTGCATGTGACAGAAAAACATTCTGGTTTAGGACTCTACAGATTTACTGTGTGCTTGCATGGCAGTAACCATCAACTTAAACCTGTCAGCTATTGATGTTAATAGCATTAAGAATCCCGTGGAAGGTTTCAGCCCTTCAGAGTATTCTTTAAAAACCAGTCACAGGCACCTTTACTGGCTACACTGGGACTGCCCAGGTAAGATATGTTAATCATGTAAAATGGGAAAATACAGAAAGTTCTTCACCAGAGGATGAAGACAAAATGTTTAACAGAAAAATGTGAATGAAAAAAAAAAAACATGGACAAAATCTCTTTCTTTCACAACCAGCAAAGCCAAAACACAAAATGGTGTGAAGATTTCCCCTGGAATTACAGGGCTGAAAAACTGGAGCTTTTACAGCTAATGCTGAAAATCTCAGAGAACAGAAAATCCTTCTTGCATAAGATCAGATAATCTTTATCAAGGGGAGCAGCATTCCACCACAAGTTATATTTCAGAATGTCACCTAATGAAGTCTTTTCCCTAAAAGACTTCACAAAAGCCCAGACAACTTGTGTGTATAGGAGTCATTTGCCAGTTCCACAAACGAGGAAAGGGAGGTGTAGATTCACTGCTCAGTACCAACCTTTTAAAATCCCAATACTATGTCCTGACAAGAAGTCTAAGGTAGAAGGCCTCTACCTCCATATCCATCTGTCCAAGTGGATAGAATGTGTCTAGGTCAGTACTGGCTCAGTGGAACAATAGTGATCTATCACTCTGCCACCCAGACTATGCTGGAAGTACTACTTCCTAACTTCCTGCTAATTCATCTGCTCAGATGACGAAAGAGAAATAGTCCCGGAAGTCTTCACTGTCCCACACAAGCGAGAAGTCAAACTGAAATCAAGCAAAGGTGTCAAAAAGAACAGTCAGGAATTGCTACAGTGATTCAGTTCACACTCATTGTGTCAAGTACTCTGCTAAAGCACAGTGATGAGAAAATTCCTGGCTTCTCTTGTTAAAAAGAATGTGCTGGTACATATGTGGTAAACACTGGTTTGATGAATAATATACTAAACCATCACTTGAGTTTATCATTGTTTCTGATAATAGGAGCAGGCAGAGTCTCTGCTGCTCAGTGATCTCTCGAGTGCTCCCAGTTCTCTCTAGCAACTAACATGAGAAAAGAGGATCTCAACTAAACTACCGTTCAGAAAGAAGGTAAGTAGGAAAATAGGATCTCTTGTCAAGAGGATCAGACTGGTATATTCATAGAGATCAGTATCAGACACTGGCTGAAGACGACTGCTTCAGCTTCAGATAATCCTAGCAAGTAAGGTCTGAGAAAGAGACAACAAACTTCTAAAGTTCTCCTGTTTAGACTCTTACACACGTATGAAGGGCTTGTAGGCAGCAATACGTGTCTCATGCAAATGGCAATGACAGTCAGTAAGGAAAGCTCTCCATGTGGTATGAGTATAGTTCACAGCTCAGGGCCAATCTCTGTAGAGTCCAAAAAGCCATCACCAAAAGTGAACAACAGTTTTGACAGTCTGAGAGCCAACGCTCCCCTGCTCTCTGTGTCACTCTTCAGTGCCCCTTCACTCCCGTAGGTATCCTCTGAGCATGCCTTACCACACGTGCTCAGGACTGTGTCCCTCACAAAAACACAGCTGCAGCAGGTTGCTCATCTTCACAGAGAGGCTGTTCTAATCACGAGAGAGTCTGCCCTGGAATCAGCTCCTTCCTCAGCCTGCTTGCACTCTCCCAGAAGGCAGCCGTAATTGCTAGTTTATAGGCTTGTCTGGGTGGAACCCAGCCTTTTTTTCCAAGGTGTCCTGCTGTGCAAAACTCTGTGGCGTCTGCCTCAAAAGCATTCTCCATGAGGGCAATACACCTTTTATGGGAGCAGGAGGGCATGTCAAAGCAGGTGCAAGATTGCAAGGTATACTTCCATGGCTTCAAAGAGGGACGAGTGCAGAGAGACAGTCGGTGCACTGAACCTATTCCCTTCTCACAGACTTTAGAACATCTAACACTTATTACAGCCTTCAGCAAAGTTGTTTATTAGTAGCAGATGCTCCTGTCCAGAGGTACAAAGGTGAAGCTTCTGTGCACCCATAGCATGGCCCCATTCTCATTACACACAATGGAAATAATATTGCTGGTTTCATTAGAAATTGAGTCAGATCCTGTCACCAAACTAGTCAGTGAGCTAGGAAGTGTTGAGGAGAAAGTCTTACTTCTGCCTTTTCAATCCAAAACAAACAGCCATTCAAAATATATTTTCCCATTTCAATCACTGTCCTGGTTTAATAAGCCCCTCCTCACTGTCCTAGGGTAATAGTATTGTTTATTGATTACTCATTTTTCAAATGGAATCTCATCTGTTTTATTTTTTCTTATCCCCAAAGTTTTCAATTAAATAGGGAATAAGATCCTAATTCTGGTATGGTTCAAACACCGTGAAGTGAAGGCTACATCTTCATTTTTATCTTCTGCTTTGGAGTCTATGGATGGGTGGTTTCTTTAAAAAAATCTTCTTAAACATTAGAAAATATAAACACTGCTGTGAAGGGGAAGATGTGCAAACATTTCTTTACAGTTTTTTTTTTTCTTTCCTGTTTCAAAACAGGATGGGGAAACTTCACAAAATATAATACTACAGAGGACTCATATCACTTTGACATCAATTCCATGCTGGGCTTTATATGCAGAGAGTCAAGGAAATTCCAAGATAAATAACACAACAATTCCTGTTCATATAGCATAAGATAGACTGCTCAAGTTAGACGCCGTGGGAGATGATTTGCACCAATGTATGTGCCCATGCACCAGCACACGTGCCCAACCTCCTCTCTTACTAATGCCTCTCTACCCGACATTTTAGCTTTGTTTGATGTTCCCAGGCTTAGCTGCCCTTGAACACTGTCATTTCCATCGCCTGGTTGATGTACTTTGCCTAGAGATTTGCATTGCAGAAGCAATATCACTGTTCTCTTTTGCTCTGAAGATCTAAACATTAATCCCTACACCTCTTAATTCTCCTCATGCAATCGAAGCATGTCAAAACACACTGACCCTCCAATTCCACGTTCTCTACTCTTCCTGAAAGCTAAGAGAACCAGACTAGTTTAAACAAACAGTCTCCTCTAATCAAACCACCTCTGTAGTTTCTCCCAGTCTCTCTCCCATTTTTCATTGATAACTTCATCTGCCACTGGAATCTGCTGTGACACAATCCAGTTGTGCCTTCACTGCTGAAGAGACCTGAGAGGGCTTTGAGTACACAGAAAGTGATCAGGATTCTCATGCCTCTTTAATCAACCATTTTCATGCTTTGTACAGTGCTGGGAATAACAGGGTTTTTTTGCGGAAATGAGAAAAGAGGGACTGAAAAAACCCCGCATTACCCAATGTAATACAACTTGTGTGTAATCTATCACTGGAGCTCTAAGTCACACGTGTATGATGTACACCATCTCTCTCAATTCAGCTTAGCTTATGCATCATCTCTTCTTCGACAGTGGAATAAAGATGTGGAAGCCCACGAAAAAAAGCAAGCTAAATGTATTCAGAAGTACCCATGAATTTTATTACCAATTCAGAAGAAGTCCACATTAATTGCAAACATTAGTCAAGTCACCAATTCTGCTATGTCCTTACTGTAAAGCATGCACAAATTATTTTCTCTGTACTTGCTTTCCATGGCTACCATTTCACAGAGTACACTTTGTCTTGGACACATGCTGACACATACTGAACAACATCCTGAAAAATTCCTTGATGCTTTCTTTTCCCCCTTCTGTCTGTTGTACAGTACGTTCCAAACATGGAGGGTGGAAGACCTTGTTAAAATACAATTGCTAAAAATCTTACCTACACTAATTGTAAAAACCTAATCTTAAAAAATAATTAAATTCACTTTTTATCACTTTGTGTTTAAGAAATGCTTTTTCTGAACAATTAAAATATGCACATGCTTTATTTTGTTCCCAAAAATTAACCGTCTTTTCTGGTTCTCTTTTACTAAGCTGATCTTTGGCTTGCACTTATTTCAGAAGAAAGCCTTTGTAACAAGTATAATCCAAGTGAAAATTTTATTTTTCTAAGTCCTAAATTAGATACAAACTTCATCAGATAGTTTCACATCAGACTACCTCCAAATGCTGGCATGTAACTGGCTTGCTTTCCCTCATCTCCGTTGTTCTCTACCACGTCTTTCAGTTTAATTTTTCTTCTCTTTTTAATTCTTTTCATCAGACTTATTTATCTTTAGCTGTTACTCACTGTTTCAAAGGATAGCAAGTTGTGATGCTACTTGATAGCAAAGAAGGGCCACCATGCAGAATTCAACAGCAAAATTCCCACTCACAGAAAAAAAAATCACTCTGATACATTTTCACTGAAGCTCTTCTGGACTGTTGGCTAATTAAATACTTGCCCTTATGCATTTGTTAACTGTTTACCTTTCCAGGGTGAAACACTAGACTTAGAGAAATTGAGTTTTCTCTCTTCTCCTCTCCTCTTTCCCTTGAAAGCAACAAACATATTCCTCTCCTTTTAAAATGTAATTATGTTTCTTACCATCCACGCTGTGACAAAATCTCCCATCCAAGTCCCAACTGCAGCTACCTTCATAAAATTTTCATTCCTGATGCCCATGAAGTCTGTTATAATGTATGCGCTGTGGAAACAAGAACACAAACACACATATTTGCTGAATGTAGTTACAAAGAACTTGCATTAGTGACAAAAATTATGATTATCTGTGAAAGATTTCCCATTACTTTCATAATAACTTTTTCTGCTAGATCTGAGTCTTGACATAGGACTGAACCCATATAGGTCGATTCCAATTAGAAATGCAATGTGAATCTGAAGTCCATGTCTCTTTTGAAGGTGCTAAAATAACAGTTGGCAAAGACTTTAGGATTATGTAAAGCTTCTGGAAGTAGAAAATGTTTTACACTTTTTATCTTTTTCCTTTATACAAATAGAATTGCAGCATTCTTGGAATCGGTGGCTTTGCAAAATCCTTATGAAGAAAAATGAAAATCTTTAAGGTATCTTTAAAAAGATAATTGAGCCGCTTAACTTTTCACTCTATCAGTTACACAACCACATTTTTTAACACATCAGTGCAAGCGAGTTTTGCAAAATTTCAGCGAGATGTCACTGTTTCTAGATTTATACAATTTATTTTCACAGATATGTTTTACCTAAATCCAAAAGAAGCATTTCCATTCTGCTTAAATGGTGCAACAGATAGGATTTACAACCCCACATGATAATTTGAGTTCTAACTTCAAGTTCACCAAGATGCTATAAGGACAATTAAGAAGGTAAAGTTACTTGTTCCAGATTAAAACCTTTCTGAAAAAACATACCTTTTAATATACTGATATCCTTTTCTAAAAGACTTTTATAGTGGTCAACAAGAGGTGAATCTCCTCATGAGCTAATAATGATGATAATGAACATGAATGGCAATTGTATTTTAACTTTACAAGTGATATCTTTGTTTTCAAGAGTCTTGTAAACATTGCTTATGTAATGCTATGCCTATTTAAGAGCGCACACAAGTGACACAGTTACTTGTAAAAGTGTCCTTGAACCTTGTGCTAGCCATTATTCAAATCTTACCACTGTTACATAACAAATATTGCAATGTCTAGGAGCTAACAGACCCTATCTCTGCAACTGGATCAGTGCAAAGTGATCCCACTTTCCGGGCCAGTTCTGTTAAAATGTAAATATCTGATCAGGATGGAAGGTCTTGCTAGCACAAATCCATGCACAGCATGGTATAATTTCTTAGACACAATTTAATATGTTGTAGGGTAGAAATATTATCGTCATCGAATATTTTCATGACAGATGAAAAATGTCCTACAGTAACAGCCCTTTTCATTATACACATTATGACCTTTCAGCTGGTATGTCACTAACAAAAATGCCATCTGTTGGGGGTTTTTTTTCTGTAGAACAGCACATAAATGCTAGCTCTGATTTTCTGCTGGAAATAAAAAAAAAAAAAAAAGAGAAAAAAATTTCCAAACTATTTTTAATAACATTCCATGGAGTTAATAAGATCATCAGTATCCTAAATTCACCATATTATAAATAAGGATGTAAGAACCCAAGAGCAGTTACACCGGGTCAGCCTGAAGTCTCCCTGTTCCAATGCTCTGTCTCCAAGAGAGGGCAATAGCACAAACAAAGGAAGGACTGAGAACAGGCAAGAACACCCCTCCCAGATATATTCTCCTAGATACTTTATAACTGGAAAATATTTGGAATTCCTTTTGCTCCTGCATCTTGGGCATGCCATTCTTGTAGCATCTGTGAAGGCAGAAAACAATGAAGTCTGCATTCCATAGGAAGGTGTCTTATTCACAAAGAAGGCACAGCAATGAGTGTCATTTTTAAGGAATGGCCCTCAAATGCAAAGCATATCTTAGTCTTCTCCATCAGTGGGAGACACATACAAAACCCCAGGGTTCTCACCTTTTCTTATCTTCACTACACATTCTCATATGCATCATACATGATTACAGGTGTACAATAAGCAAACACTTGCATAACACCCCCAGAAAACGGGCCACTCAGGTGATTCCTATAGCCCTATCATACAGAGCAGGCCTGCCAAAGCCACCCCTGGCAGGCTGCTGGACACAAGGAGGGCTAACCAAAAAGGCTGAGAGGTCACTGATCCCTGAACATGGGTATTACCCAGTAGAAGAGAAATCAAACCAGACGTAAGGGATTCTTTTTAATGGAAACTGAAATTCTCAGTGTAATCATTTGTTTTTATGAATGTTAGAAGTACCAGAAGGCTTATAATAAGGCTGAATGAGCTGGATACAATACTTAAACACACAGAAAGGCATTGAAAGTATCACTTCTTCCCAACAGTTCTTTTTGTCATTTCAAACATGAAAGCATCAAAGAAGCCTAGTATAAATTGTGCATTCCAGTCCACAAGTAATTAATGCTTGAATTAAATATGGAAATTGACAAATCTTCAGTTAGTGTCAAAATAGCATATTATTATAAAGAAAGTGTTAGGAATATAATCTGTGCATGTTTTAAGTGCATTTACTGATTAAAATACAGCTACAACTTTTTATGAACAGGAAGAATATTTTTAGCATTGTCAACTTATTAGAAATAGCAATAAAATACATTACTATTTCATTAACTGTTTGCATTATACCCTGTGACTTTTATGGTCTCTGCGGTATTTTTTTTATTTCAAAACACAAAGAAAAATTGACTATTTTAAAATAAGGATTTGGGGCTGCTAAAAACGAATTTTAAAAAAGAAACCTAACTCTCCGGTTTTCATTTTCAGGTTTTAGTTTAAATAGAAATGAGAACACTTGACATTTTCAAAAAAAGCCACACTTTCCTGATGATGTTATCAGGATATGTATTATAACAGTACCAAAAGTAAAATTAATTATATTGTGGAAAATCCTCATATTTTTCTAGCTTTAGCTAGTGATTAGAGTAGTTTTCTTTAATTGTTAAGTCTGCTTCCTGGCTAGAACTCATGTCTGCACCTTGCAGGAGGACTAAGATCTGCTGGGTTCCAGTTAACTGTCATGGTCAGCCCAGATTTTCTATAGCTTGTCAAAAGGCTTCTGTTTGCTTCACCATATGTGTATTCTGCAGTGAGGCACAATCTAAGTGAGTGAAAATGCTCAGAGTGAAAATGCTCTTCTGAAACAGACAGGATGAGTGGAAATAATTAAAGGCTGAGGAGCCAATATTGTGAATATTATAGATAAAGGACACATTTGTGACTGGCATTTGGGAGCCTTTCACAGTAAGACTGGAAGCTGCAGCTCCAGGGAAACCGCTCCTAGCATGCCAAAGTTTAAGGAAGGTAGACCAATATTTTAACAGAATAGGACAAAACAGGGGAACCAAAAGACAAAGGAGACTTGACATAGCTCTAAAACAGATTGAAAAAAATAAAAATCAGAAGTAACTGTCCACATCCATGTTGACGCAAAAGGTATGTTTATAGCCATGAGTCAGAAAAAGACATAAGATCCCAACGTATTTGAACAGTTTCTGGAGTTAGCAACCGTGTGCACAGAATGAATAAAGAAGGAGACAACAACACTGGAGCCTGGAGATTTTGTTCAAAGGAAGGTATCAGAGCATTTTTTCAAAGAAGGATGACACTTTACCAGCTGCTAAAATGACTAACAGTCTGAAAGCAAATGGAAGGTTTTAAATTTTACTTTGGAGAAAGATCCACAAGTCACTGAAGTGCTATCAATGCTGTACCAAGCGCTGGAAAAAACATCATGACTGAGACTCAGTGCTGAGACCATGTTTTCCTGACCATCACAGGATCCAAGAATGGGCTATAGCTTGAATAGAGACACTTAAATATAAGTGTAAACCAGGAAGTCAAACTCTCAATGGAGCTTTATCAGACTGGGTCAAGGATTTACTTGCCTTATATTACTTCCTGATGGCTAGCATGTCAAAAAACCCCATGTTCACAAATCAAAAGGCATTGTTAAACCTATGTGACTAAGTAATTCCCAGTGATGTGACATAACTTGGTCTCCAGATGATAATCCAAAGAGATCTGGGTCTCTTGTGAGGCCTGTGACATAACTGACAGCCCAGACACATCTGAACTGAATCCTGGGTATCCAGGGAGAGCAATGAGAGCATTGACTCTTTGGGGAGGTTTTAGTTGCCTTTTAAAGCAATTTTAGCAGCCTTGATGTATCTTAACTAAGCTTCAGCTGGTTCTTTATACACTCTAGAGTACTGAAGGCACTGGGCTGGCACGTAGCACACAGTGTGTGTTCTGTACAGAGCCAACAAGAGCTGCACCCACAGACAGCGGCAACTTAACGCTCTTTAAAATGGAGGGGAGGTCTAAATATCTTTTATTAACAAACAAAAAGTAACAAAAAGTCTGTACATGTTCTGCAGTCTGATATGCACTTGTCTGAGGTGGTTTTATTATCTAGCCTTCCCTCTAAATGGCTGATTATATGTATGGAACTCATCTTCCTTGGTGCATCTGACATGTGACAGCACTAGAGTTCGCACAGGCTGCAAAGAAGTATGTGTTTAGATGTGGCACCACAAGCTTCCATTACTCTTAATTTAGAAGAGGCAGAGAATGTCAGAATAACTGAAAACATACATAAAAGACTGCAGATACAGTTCCTGATCTGTATTTGTCACTCTAAAATGACAGAATGGCAAATGAGACACTTGGTAGCACTTCACTCAGCTGAAAAGCTATTCTTCTAATGTTAGGAATTGAAGTCAGAGCCACGGGGAACTGGAAGGTGCCCAGAGACAGCAAGACCTGCTGTCTTATAAACTGGCACATCATAATGAGGATGGCATAATGCATAGCTACCAGCAAACAGCATAGAGAGCACAACAGCTATTCATCCGGTCCCTAACCAACCTCAGTGCATGCTTCAGAGATACAGATGAAACTTCTCCTATGACACCAGAACAGAGAGAATTAAGAGGCACTGAACCAGGGATTTTGCTTGACAAGACATCAAAGAGGTAACAGTCACAAGAGGCTCAGCAGGCTAATCTCCTAGACACAAAAATCTGAGCAGCAAAGCCAGCTTGGCTAGAGCGAGGCAGATCCATGGCACAGTGCAGAACACCTGAGACTGATGGACTGATGCTGTAACTGAGCATCGCTGGTTGGTAACTTATTTATACATGTTTTTTTGAAATCAGGCAGCAGAACTGTAATTCTGTGAACCTCTGCTCACCAGTCTGCAGGCCCGAGGGCTGTGTAACTTACTCTGGAGAGTTTCCTTGTAGAACTCCCAAGGCATTAGAAGTTCTGCTGCTAGGATACACAGGAGCTGCTCACTGCCCACAGGAACAGGCCATTTAGTTTCTAGCTTTGCAAGCCTGCCTTTAAGACAAGGTCCATTGAAAAATGCAGCAATTGCAATTCTGCCTGTTAATGTAGAAGAGGTATATGCATTTAATTTAAATGGTAGGATACACATGAGATCCAGTCCCTATTCCAAAGGACACTAGTTCAATGTCCTTCAAAATCAGAGAATTGCGTGTCACTGTCATTCTCAATATGAAAAGGTGATGACACAAGAGGACGAGAAATATGTGTTTCAGACTCTCTTAGGTGAGGCGAGACTGAAGCCGTATATTCCATATTTTGTATAAGTATCATCTTTCACATATAAGAAAAATATTCCCTTTCCTTCACTTTTAGAACGGATGCCACTGGTCAGCATAGGTGTTTGGATTAGATCATAACTACAGTCCTAATTAAGGTGCCTAAGCAAACTGGGGCAGGATTTTGAACATATTTTTTGTCCTTATTGTAGCTTTTTCTACTGCTATTTGTAGGAGTTTCCCGTGTGGGGTTTTGTGGATCTTATTCCAACAAACCAAGCATAAAGTGCTTGATGGCCAGTGGAATCTGGACCTCTCTTTAGAGATCAGGTGGCATTCATACAGGTTAACTTTTGCCTAATGATGCTAGTCGTCCTAGGCTGTCTCCATGATCAATGGATTCGACAGCAATTCAAAGCAGGATGTTAATTTAGATGATTTTCTTGTACGCCACAGTGATGTCATGTATGGAAGTGGCCAACAGCTTACGTCTAAAGGAGTTGCAAAATGTAACTCATAGTGACAGGCCTACGGCCAGAGGCTGTGAGAGTCTGCATCTCTGCTGGGAAATCTTAGGGATCTGCAAACTCAAAAGGGTTAAGGACCTCCACTATGGGAGAAATGCAGCCTCCCTGGGTAAAGGTAAACTTTAGTGATTGCTGGCACATAGTTCCAGTGAGTTTAAATGACAGGATTTGCTACATCTACATTTTTGTGTGTGTCTGTCAAATCCTAAATGACAAATAAAATTGGAGACAATGAATGGGCAAGTAAGGAATTGAACCCAGATTTCTTCCCTCAGACGAGCACCTTTCTCCCTCATTACATAAGTGCTGTGAGGAAAATTATGTACTAACCCTACCGATTCCACTACAAGGCACTTATGATGGACAGGATAGTCTGGGAAAAAGCATAAAAGGTGCCCGACAAAAGAATTAAACAAACTGATTTTTCAAATTCATTATGTCCATGAGATATCTTTTACAAATTTTCCAGGATTTTGCTATTCGTGTGCAATGTGTACCATAAAGATATATATTCTATTTAGTCAGAAAAAAGAAAAACAAAGGCTGCAGAGTGCATTTAGCATTTTTCTCTCCCAAATATAGGCTACAATACTTAGCTAAGGATAGGTTGCAGAAACATTTCTAATTCTACTGTGCTAACAGATGAATGCTCGCCCGTACACACATAGGGTGTGTACATAGGGACTTACCTGTCCCCACCACACACTCACACAAGCACTGCAGCTGTTTATACGTAGCTGCTTATGCTTCCATTTCAACTCTATGGCCGCTGCATAAGTTGTTTTTACTGAAGCAATGACACACAGGGTTGCCTCTTACATGCCAGTTTGATACTGCAGGGGAGGATTAAGATATCGTCTTACTGCTAAGTGAATTGCTTCTTGAAAATTATTTTAGTGGATAATGAAATAAGTTAGGGAAACTGTGACAAGTTAAGAGAATTATGTAGCTTTTTAGCATTTCTTTTAATAGGCTAGTAAAATTCTGCAACTAATCTGCAACACTGTACTGCGAGCTGGTACATTAAATGACCTATTTGATTCACTCCATTTGCCTATATAGTATGATATCAGAATAGTTTTACAGTAAAAAGTGCCAAAATGCTAGATAAAACCGGTGCCCAGGGACACAAATAAGACAATTGGCCTTGGGCAGACCAAATTTGAGGGTTTAAGGAGGAGCTTGACTCATCATACTGTAACATGCTCTGCAGACATAAAAGTTTGCAATCTCAGCCCTTGCCGTATGAACCCTGAGATTCATGAGTGCTAATTTTCAACAAGAATGCTAAACAGCAACCTAAATCAGACACGTGTACATTGAAGAGAAATGTATGCTCAGAGTTATTAGAATTTAGAAAAATGTTATAAGCAGGTTTTTTGGTGATGAAAGAGTTACATTTGTTAAATGTTGTAGATATGCTTATCTTAAAACACAGATAATTTGTTTGGTGTGTGTGATATTTCAGAAATAATGACTAGAAATTGAAAATAACAGGTTTGGAAATAGCATTAGCATTTGAAAATAACAACAGAAACTAAAGAATATATCAGGCCATGCATTTATAAAGGTGAAAGCTAGATTAGTAATCTAGAAAAAGAGATGTGGTGAAACATTTTCTTTTAAATAAATAAATAATGCTTTGGTTTTAAACTTGGTGAGATACTGGTAAGAATGGATTTGAGTAGCGCTGCTTCTGGCTCTTCAGAAAGGGACATGGCTTGCACATATCCATGCCTGTTTTTGACATTTTAGTATGGCTAAGAAGGGACAAGGACAGATGTGTAGCAATATTCTCAGAATTGGCAGTTCAAAGACAAAAAATTATTCATGTTAAAAAAAAAGAGAGAACTGTTCATGTCATCAACAGAATATAAACAAAATTAAATAAAATAATATAGCTGGAATCTATCATCCTAACCAAGTGCTTTGATAACTTTGAAACTTCAGTGAATTTCAGCAAAAGTTCATAATTTCTATCTGTTTCAGCTGTAGGGATGACAGAGAAGTTTAAATGCATTACTACAATGCTGAATAAACAAGTAACTGCAGTATTATTGCTATTCAGAAAGGGGAAAGTAGGACAATTTGAAGTTGTTACAAAACACTGGATAGACTGCTTGTAAACAGCAGACCAACTGGGAAGGCAAAAGCAGAAAAATATTTTATTAAATTTTAGTAAAAAATTGTAATTATTAGCAGATGATGCGACTCTGCATATTAATCATTCTTTAACTTACTAAACTTCCCCAAAACATTGATAAAAAGATTTGGGGTTTTTTATTTTAAAATAACAAAATGCCAGAAAACTACAAAAAACATGCCATAAGTTAATGAGTTGGAACAGAGGGAACAAAGAAATGTTGACACAGAATCCCTGCTGACAGATCCTCAGTGATCATAAATGATGAGAATTTGAGCTGGATCTGAAAAGAATTGTAAGCCACAGCTTTAAAAGGGATACCACAATCTGATATAGCCACAAAGGAGCCCTAAATAGGAACCTTGTGAAGCACTTTCTCTGCAAATGGTTTGTTCTAAAACATTATCCAAGTTCTACAGCCTGCCGACACACAGCCAATATTCTGTGGATAAACCAAAATTATTTAGGAAACTGTCATAGGAGTAAAAGTTATTATTTAAAACTACTTACAGGTGCAAACAAAATATCTTTCAGGTTGGATGGGGCTTTAAGCAAGCTGGTCTAGTGGGTAACATCTCTGCCCCTGACAGGGAGGGTGGAACTGGATGATCTATAAGGTTCCTTCCAACTCAAACCTTTCCATGATCCCATGATTCTGTTATGTATGTTTGGGTTTGAATCTGTTTAAGATGACTGGTGTATGTCAGTCTTGCTGCAGTCTATAAAATCAGGCCAAGGTATAGAAACTAGAGTTGATAAACAAAAATTATTTACCATGCTCACAGGTACCTTTGAGAAGAAATGGAAGGGAAATGAGGCTTGACAACTCAGGAGCTGGTCTGAGGATTTGCTTGGCTTCCCTCATAATGTACTATCAGCAGCAGATTGCAGAGCAGATGGAAAAGAACTAGACTTCAAGCAATGTACAAATTATGAAATTGAGGAGATCGTTTCTTTACTGTATTACTTGAAAACTGTATATAAAGAAAAACTGTGTCTAGGGCCAGTCACTTGACAAGAGCTGGCATGTAATCGCAGCAGAGAGTTTCACATGGCAAACACGGCGAAGAAGACAGCCTGTTCTTCCACTCCTTGGCTGACAAAGCAAGCACCTTTGCTGTGACTTCTTAACCATCCAATGGTTGGTATCAGTCCAACACTTGGTATAACTTTGCTCTGTATTGTAATGACTGCTTTATTTTCTGGTCCCTACAATACTCAGTATTTTAAATATAATTATCATTGAAATATAGAGGGAAAAGTGGCAGAAGGGGTTTTTTTATTTTACCCTCAAATCAACAGCTCTCTATTGCAGACTGTCCATTTTACAATACAGTCTTCTTTTAATGTCTTGAAAATGAGTTATTGGAAGATAGACGCATTAGAACCATGCACTGCTCAGGTTTTTGCTCTGACACTGTAACTTTTAACACAACCATCAGACATACAAATGAAGAAAATACACAATTGGTGGTCTGAACGTCATTGAAAAGAATATTGTCCTAATTTTCCCTAAGGACTAGCACATCTTCAAACAATGCAGAGAGAGAGAGAGAGAGAGAGAGAGAGAGAGATGTATGCACGTGCATTTTTGATACCCAGACACTAAGCTTTGATGATTTTGTCCACATTTCTAAGGTCAGTTAGTCACAAATACTACATTTCATCTCAACTACAGACTTAAGAAAATGTCTCAATTTCAGCTGGTAATTCTAGGATTCTCTGGAAGAGTCCACTTCTCTCCAGAGTCAAAAACCAAGAATAAGCACTTTACACTTTACAGACATAATTCATCTGATTTATCTTAAACATCTGCACTGAGTCTGGCTGAGATGGAGCCAATTTTCTTTATAGCATCCCATAAGGCTCTGTCTTTCAGATTTGTGACCTAAAGAGTGCTGATAACACACTGATGCTGCCTACCTGTTAGCTTACCTTGTTAACATGCAAGAACACCTCTGAATCAGATGAATCATCTTCTGGGGATTTCAGTTCCATTAAACGTAAAAGTAGTCAGTTAAATGCAAACTCATCTTTACTGGATTCTTAAACTATGAAATATGACCAAATATGGATTTTTATGTTTTAAGATTGGCACAGTTCAGATTACTAGAGTGAAGGTCTAACATTCCTTGTAGGCCTATACACATCCCAAACTGCAACTAAAACCGGTGACTTCAGTTCAAATATGTAGTCTGGAAAATACCATTCTAACTGAAAAAAAATACCTTTTTAACTTATACATATGATTGAAAAAGACATTTCCAAATCATATAAGAGATTACATGATAAAACATTGTCAATAAGAAACCTTTAAAAGAATGAGTAAACTGCAATTAAGACTTCATTAAAATATTAAGTTAAATCTAAAGTTGAAAAGATGACAGCAGGACAGATACAAACATAATTAAATAAACTGTGGAGTAAATATCTTTGTCTGATGCTCGTTGTGGAAAACATTTTAAAAAGCTACTCTTCAATGATAATTTGATCCAGAAGTAGTTTTATACTGACTGAAATTTATCATCCACATGTTACTAGCTAAAGCAAAGAGTAAGCACTTTAAGGATACCTTGAGATCTTCACCTTGGATGTGCCCAAGCTTCATGAACACTACCAATGTATTTACAGTATTTCCTGAGTTTATTATTGATTATGTGGGAGATTTTGTAACCGAACTGATATTCTACACTGATGAACGGAAGAAGTAGAAGGTTGCTGAATGGCTTGGCAGAGCAATTCTAAACCCTCCCCTCTGCTCAGAGACAACCAGTGCAAAAATTCTCCCTGCATTCTGAAACCAGTTGAAGCCACGAGAATGCTTAGAAGCAGATAAACTCAAATGTAATTCTTCAGGTAAAAACAGGTATTTTAAGCATTGTACATTAATATTTGGTCTTTTAAAGGAGGAGATAGAAATAGTAAACAGCTTCGTTTCAAGCAGCAATGGTCACACCATTATGAAGGTAGAAGGCAATAAAATAATGTGAGACCTAATCAATAGAAACCAGTCACTACAAGGAGAGTATGATTAAATGATCATATTTCAGGACTTTAAATTCTCATTTGTAATTAACATTTATGTACACTTTACCTTAAACTTTTACTATTTTTCAAAATTTTTTTTTTCCTAGCTATATGTCAGATATATTGCCCCCTTTGGTTTTTTTTTAAAATGTCTTTTTCACATGCTCTTGTGAACAAAAAAGTACATGCATATCTGAATACAGCTTTAAATCACACATAACACTGCACATCTCCTTTTGTTACATTGTATCTGGTTGGGATGGACCTAACTTTCAGTTCAGCAGCCCATGCAGTGCTGTGCTCTGCATTCATAGCTACAGGGGTGTTGGTGACACTGATGTTTTGACTGTTGCTGAGCAGTGCTCGCACAGCATCAGGGCTGGCTCTCCAACCCGCCGCTCAGAAGGCCAACAGGCTGTAGACGGGCAAGAGGTTGGTTTGGAGGGGAGACAGCTGGGACACCTGATCTGAGCTGACTCAAAAGATATTCCACTCTGTGTGCATCATACTCGGCCATGAAAGGGAGGCTGGGAAGGAGAAGGGAGGGGTATTTGGGGTTATGGTGTTTGCCTTCTGAAGGAATTGCCATGTGTACCAATGCCCTGCTTCCCAGAAATTCACTGGGCATCTGTCTGCTGGCATGAAATGGTGAATAAATTTAGTCTTTTTTTCTTCCTTTTCCCATGTGGCTTTTATTTTTCTTATTAAACTGTCTTTACCTCAATCCATGATCTTGTCCATCTTATTTTCTTTCTGTCCTCCTGAGGGAGGATGCTGGCAGCCAGCCAAAATCAGCCCTCCACAATATATTCTGTTCATAGTAACAAAAAGGGTCCACAACTGATAAAGTGGTAAGTGCTCTGATTTAATATTAATTTAAATGTTCCTAAGCAACATTTCAAATACAAATCATAATGCAAAACTTCTGGTAGGATTTTCAGAGATCCCCAGCATCTACATTAATCATATTTATCTCTCAAATATATACTGTAAAAATAAACAAGATTAGAGATTTTTAAAAAATTACTGATCTTCATTTACTAATATCAATTATTTACCAAACCAAACCGCTCCATAAAATTCCATTTTTCATATTTTTTTCAATTTCCTTTAATCTAGATAGAAGTACTGCATTCTTACATCTAGATTTAACTTTGTATCATCCACTTCTGGCCACTGTCTGGGACATTTATAACATCTACGTTTTCAGTTCAAAATTTATGAACCAGAAAACTTCACAATTATATTTATGATAAATGTGTCAACCTAGTGAGAAATTTTAACATTAACATGACAATGCAGATGATCTACAAAAACCCTAAAAATAAGTATCACCGTGTCTGTGAGTTATCTCCTGCAATGTTTAAAGAACATTTTCTTGTCTTTGTTTGAAGCCTGTTCAGTCAGTAGTCTGTCACATTTGTGAACTGAAATCCCATTTCTTGTTCTGTACTGCAAATGAAAACAAAATCCTCTGCTAGATAAGAAAAAAAAGAATGGATTGTGACACTGTCTCTTTTGATTTACTGGTCGTACAGGCACACCGTGCATTACACTGAGTCATCTCTTTAATTTCCCCAAAGATTGGATCTCAGAACTGGCAGGAGATCTTCCCCTTGCAGGAATCCAGTTCCACTTTTTCACATCCCGTTTTCACATTTCCTATTATACTGGAGTGGGGTCATTTGCCAGCACTTAAAGCTGATGGATTTTTACTCTTTTCTGTAGTGACTGGAATTCAACTGTTCTACAGGTGATCCTCTATTCCAAATAAAAACCCAGACAAGCAACACTCCAAAATAACGACTTTCACATATTTTCCTATTTTTATATTTCTCATGAACACACAGAATAATTTAGGTTGGAAGAAAACTCTGGAGATGACCTAACGCAAACTCCTGCTTAAGTCAGGGCTGATTTCAGCCTGAGCAGGTTGGGAGAAGTTGAGATGTTTCCTCAGCAGCAAAGCATAGCCCAAACTGTTGCTGAAGGTTGAGACCTCCACAGCTGCTGTGGTCAGAGGTGAGGAGTAGCACAAAGGAGAGCCACTGCTGTTCTGAAAGTGCCACTTGGGAAACTGTTTAGGGTTTTATTAGGATGATAGTACAAATATTCCTGCCCTCTTTCGCAGCTTGGATGACCAATTTCAGGAAGATTGACAGCAGCAAGAACTCCAAAAGAAAAGTTTACTCCATGTTCTGCTGACTTAATTACTTTAAATACATTTCAACTGATCAGATTTGGAACGACAAAGGCAAATACTGTTCATCTAAATTTGCAATGAAAGTTATATCTCCTTTTTATTATTTTCCTCTTTGTTTGGTCAGAAGTGTATCGGTCTGCTACATTTTTGTGGGGTTTTTTTGTGATAAGCATTTTGAACCGATGAAAAAGTGCACTCAATTTCTGAAAATTTCAGACAAAATACATTCATCTTGGAAGTAATCATGTTGTTAGGTAAAGAAAAAAACAGTTTAAAGTACAACCAAATGTGTTAACTGGTTTTGGACAGAGAAGCCCACAAACATTCCTTGTTAAACAAGGATTTACTAACAGAATGATAAATAAAAAATTATACTTTTGGATAGTCAAGAAGAAATCTTGATTCTTGACTGGCTTTGGTCTGGCTTTGGTCTTTAACTGAACTGCTGAAATAGAGAGCAATTATAAATTTTTTAAGTATGTATTTTTCTATCCCCCTTCAATGAAAACGAGACTTTGGCATTAGTTCATCACATTGTCAGGAAGCTTTCCTAGGGCTGAGAGAACTCCTTCTTATGAACACACCACTCAGGAGTGAAAGAAACCCTGCCACTGATGAGGGCCATACGCGTGTCCTCCGCAGGACAGTTGGATTCTTAGTGTGACGTGGATACGATACATTTTCATTTACTTTTCCAACATACTGCTTCACCTTGTGTTCTCTCTAATCTGTTGCAGGCTTGACAATGTCTGGCACAGCCCCACATCCATCCTGTAAGTAGTATGGCTGGCTGTGACACTAAGCACAGTGCTGCCTTCCTATGCAAAGGTACCTGTGGGAAGCCAGCACAGGCCACATGGCTTTTTCCAGGGAGCAGAAAAAGTTAGTGTTTGGAAAAGAAGTACATGAACTCTGCTGGTACCATGCCTTCAGTCTGCAAGAGAAACAGCCAACAGAAGTTTTCTGAGGGTTTTACATCACTTTTCTTATCACCCTTTGTTTTAGAGTCCTATCATTACGTGCATCTCTCTGTAAGTCTCTCAAGCAAGATTTAGTTATCCGTGCTTCCTTTTTTCACAAAATGTTATATGATTATCATGAGATAAAACTGAAATCTCAAATGAAAATTTATTTATAGAAAATACAAAAATAGAGTCTTTTTGTCCACAAAATAGATGATCATTAAACCAAATAAATTATTGTTCTTTTAGTCAACATGGAAGTAAGGAAACCCTCTATGATTTGGCCAGACCAGCAAGGTGCAAAATAGCTGTGCTTCAGACGCACTTCCTTATCAGGGATTTGTTTTCATTGAAAAAGATCATGTTTTCCCTTATGGAAATTTTGTGGCAGAAGTGTCTCCTCATTGAACAAATGCAAGAAGTTTGCTTCAAAACAATGAAGACAGAAAAGACTATTTTTGGAGTAAGACCAATAAGTCAATCCTATTTCTTTAAAAGCTGAATAGACTGTAGAGACAGTCAGTATTGTAAGTCCCTCAAGAGAGAAAGTAATCAAGAGAGTAGAGTTTTCTTGATGCCACCAGCAGTGCCAGTTTGGAACAAATATTAGCTTTCAATAATATCAGATGACCTCCAGGGCACAGAGAGAGTTGAAAGTGGAATGGATCCTGTGTTACTGGGAGAACTTTTTTCCCCCAGATAGTCTGGGGATAAAATCCCCAAAAGATGAGAAAGGGAAGTAATATAGGATGACACGTTTGACAGGCTAAATTTGAAATGCTGACACTTTTTGTTCTTACTGTTGTGAGATATTGCTGTCGTATGTTTGTTAAGAATGTTTGAATAATTTTTCTGAGGCATTTTCAAATAATTATAACCACTATGGTCAGCTTGAATATAAGGTAAAAATGAGGTCCATATCCAATATATTTCATCCTGAAGTACTTCTGGGCAGGGCTGCAATAAAGCAAAAGAATCTGACTGGATACAGGAGAGATCAGCTGTAAGAAAAGATTGGCAATGAAAAAGTTTGCCATTCTCTTTCTTCAAGGTCTTTCTTCTCTTGGGCAATGCAGGCACTACAGTAAGCTTTCTTACTGCAAGGAGATTTTTGCCACAACAGAGGCCTTCATTATTAATTGGTAGTTCTTTCAAGAGTTGATAACTACGGCTGCAAAAAGAAATTTATGTTTAAGGCAGGCCAAGTGAGTAAGTGACTACTGCTTACCGGAATGAGAGCCATGAAAAAATAGCGTGGCAAGTGCCAAAAAGAGAAGTGATGCTGAAAGAGAGGAACTCATATATTTGTATTTCAGACTTTGTGTGGCCTCTAGTCTCACTCATCAGTCTTTTCTTAATGGAGTGAACCTACTCAGAGCCGATCAGTTTATAACTGGAGAAAAAGGAATGCTCATGCACCTTGAGCTTTGTAGTACTAATTTCAGGCTCTGACTACTACTTTCTTGCAGGTGCTGCTTACATAGCTTTGTCCTTATGCATGATGTCCATCTGAGGTGAATTTCTTTCATATTTCATGTTTTAAACTACTTTTTAACAATATTTTGACTATAATATTTGAGTTTCAATTTAAAAATAAGATATGTGTTGATTAGCAGTATAGTTACTTAACAGAATTAAAGGCTCTAAAGTGTAAAACAAAATAATCCACTCTCATCTGCATAATACAGGTTGTAAAATTCTATATAATTCTTATCAGAAATGGACTCTTCCTAGAAGAGAATAAGTCCAGCAGACAGTCTCTATTTCATACTTCAAGCATACGTACAGAGAATGTACACATTGCCTATTTTTTTCTGAAAGAAAAAGCTGTTACTTATCTCTTTTCTAAAACTGTGAAGTGAAGCACTCCTCTCTTTCCATTCTGTCTACTTTCCTACTTCTTCAAAGCCAACAAAGAAAAATAGGTTATTATAGCTGACCTCAATCCCACCAAATTTGTTTGTGAGGTTTCATTTGGATGAAAACATTAAGTCATCCAACTTCCCTGAAAAAAAAGTTCTATAGTCCTTGCAAACTCTCTGAACAAAATCAAACCTTACAATGGAAACAAGTAGCAAGGCCAGATCAAAGTTGCAGAATGATTTGGGATCACTCGCTCTTCCTAAGACCTCTACAAGTTCAATACACACCTAATAAATATTATCAGAAAATATTCACACTTTTTGCACTGATTTTTAGAGGCTTTTTTAAGAAAAGCATAAAGTGATTAAGATTCTCTCCTTTAGGCAACCAGAAACCTCAAATGACCTCACTCAGCCCAATTTTGATTTATGAGTAAGAACTCTTGATGGCACTCATGAACTCCTTAAACAGGAAGAGGGGACTGAGAACTTGAAAAGTTGAAGCTTTGGGGAAAAAAGTGAAAACATTTCTCAAAGGTCAGTGCTGGGATAATAGACCAAACCTGAAAAGGTTAGCACAATAGATCGTTAATTTTCCAGATCAATCTGCCATTTCAAGAGCAGAAATATGAGTTCTGCAGGTGGGAACAACACTTTCAGTACAGTGGAACACCAATCTGCTACACTTCCAGTCTCCATCAGAGAATTTTTGAAAGACTAAGATCCCGAAAGTAAAAGTGGCAAACAGCAAAGTGAAGCTGTGTCTGAGACTGTAGGTGGTATAAGCCAACATGCTTTGGTTTAAAACAAATGCTTCTTACTGCAGCAGATGAGGATTCAACTTCTCACTGGGAAAGTGCTTCCTAGAACCAAGTTCTTCTGACTGGAAGAGAACTCACAGTGGTAACAAAAAAAAAATAAAATTGGAAATAATATTTAAAGCAGCATAAAATAGATCTACCAGAGTACAAACGGCAAATAGAAATATTAATAGCAGATATCATTATCACTGATTTTCAGAGCCTTGGCTTTTTACTTTGTTTGTTTAAAGGTTCTAGAAACAAACATGATTTGTTAACTCCTCTCTGGAGGTCCAACCCTTTCTGTCTTAATTAGCATTCTTACAGTCTTGAGCAATATAAAGACAACTCACATGGTAATCTAAGGAGGATCCATGCTAAAGATGGATTTGTAAAGTTAAACCAAAAATGAAGCAAACACACATTTAACCTGAATTATGTTTTGTAATCTAATTACCTGAATAATGTTCATACTTACCTTCTAACATCAGTGTGTGGGAAGCATTCTGAGCCTGATTTTACATAAGTTCTTTATGGAAACAAGACCAAGTCACCTCTGTTCAATAGCATTGTTCCCTCCTCTCTTCTTGACAATATTTTTCACAAACTTCTTTAATGATTTTCACTACAGTGCATTTTCATTCCTTTTACAATACTAAATGTTGCATTGCACTAATAAATACAAATTATTAAAGGTAATCAATAAGTTATTCACTTCTGCGCAGGGGTATTTAAACTCAATTCAGACTGATATAATCTAAATAGGCTTTTGTTATAACATTTTGGACAGAAAGGCTGTTATGATCAAAACTAATGTTTCTCAAAATCTCAAAATATAAGTTCCTTTAAGTCAATCCTGTAGAGAACTCACACTGTTCCTGTATTAGTAGGACTGGAACCTTGGTCATAAACAGGCAACTCTATCAGAAAATAATTTTGTAAATTCTGCTTTTCACCCAATCAATACTGCTGTTAACAGGAAAGACTGAGTAACAAAGTAACTGCATGGGTTACTATTTAATGTCAACAACACTTCAAATGGTTTCTGCACTAAGTTTTTAAACAACTGCATTATATGGCCATAAAATAGCCTAAAATATCAGTATGATATCCATTAACTTATTCTGACAGGATTTCATTAATGGAATTGAAAGGCATCATGTTACTAATCTGCTAGGCTTCCCTAAAATAACCTGACCAATGAGATTAGGGATTTATGTGCATACTCTGTCCCAAGGCTTGTATCTTGGATCCATTCCAGCCTTGAAATAGGTCCCACTGAGAATTATTTACTTCCAAACTGGTAATAGTCAATAATTCTAGAAGCTCAATTGAACAGTTTCAAGTCAATGAAATCTTACAAATCAGTTCAAAGCTTAAGATGCTTGCTTGGTATTATCGGGTTAGAGGAGTCAATAATTTTTACAACGTTTTGAAATTTTCAGCTAACAATCTTTTTAACTCTGTTCTAACCTTTGTGTTTTAGAAGCCTACACTCAATGTATTAATAAAACCAATACATACCTGAAGTAAACAATATCCCAGCAACTAGAGTATTTCCATGGGTTTATTAATTACGAATAAGAACTAGTTTGGAGACAAAATACGTAGCAGGGATTCAATGAAAGGATAGGTCCAAATACAAGATGCATTAAGGATGTAAGGAGTACATTACAGTGTGTAAGGCATAGTGAAATACATGACTGGCCCCTACATTCATGTGTCTCCCAGAGAGAAAGAAAGAACTTAGGTGTTTTAGCAGCAGTTAGATACTGAAACATACTTTCTGGTTTTGAAATAAATTGTGCTGCAAGCTGGCTGCTACAGTCAGCTACAGCAGAACACTTACCTTCAGGTATATCCCTATAGCTAGTGGTATCAGAAAGTGTGTACTTAAATTAAGCATGGTTTGCTGAACCACAGTACCCTGGTAAAACCAAGTTCTTTGGAAGCAACCTAATAATTCTGGGGAAACAGAGGTCTTTGCTTATCAGTCACTACTCAGCAGATGTTTCCCAGCTGGCTTAGGTGATACAGTCTGCAGAGTGCCCTCAGCAATCACATAGGAAAAGTGAATAAAACCAGAATCGAATAAACAAACAACCAAAAAATATTTTAAAACAACTGTTACAAAACTACAAGCATTAGAGGCCTAGTTCTCCACTACGTTGTGTCATATACGTAGGGCTTCACAGAAAGCGAATATAGAGTTGCTAAGGAAAGTGGTATACAATTTCTTTGGCAAATGACTGGGCTACTCTCAGGGTAAGAATTCCTTATACACATAGGTAAACAATACAAACTAAGAACAAGTCACAATATATAATCAGGTTAGGAACATACAAAACCAGAAATAACCTCTAAGTAGATGTTATCAACTGTAACAAAGCAAAATGTAACACCAGATATTCATGTCAAGAATTCCATGTAGAGACTTGTTTGAAGAAAAGTCACAAACACTGGATCAGATAGTCCGGTAAGGAGAGCAGCATAGTTCTTTGGATTCACAAATTTAAACAACTCATGGTTTCATCTCAGCTGGCTCTCCTTTAAGTGGACTCCTTACATTTTCAGGGTCATGTAAGTTGAAAATAAGCAGTAAATCCAATTTGATCAAAAAGGGCAAACGTTGAATATGGACTTCTAAATTCGTAAGTGCCATTCTAAAATCCTCCACTTAATCAATCTGATACTAAACTACATATTTCTGGACAACACAAAGATTAAAATTTTACAAATTGCAGAGTTCAGGACATCGGTGCAAGTTGATTGTAAGTTTTCAGTAATTATTTTCAAAACTAATTAATGAAGTAGACAAGTAAGTAAAAGCAAGAGATCACAGTGAAACAGTATCTGTTCCTGATTGATTCACTTCTGAAAGTAGCTGTCAAATGAAATGTTAAATAAATAGGTATAGCCGTAGTTCTCTCTGGCATTTTCAGTTTCAAAATAAAACTTCAGTCATTGATATATATACAATGTATTTTGAATGTATTAATTGAGCTGCTGCTGCATGTTAGTTTTATGAGTCAAACTAGAGCTAAAAGACTATCAAGAATTTAATGTTTAAGTATGTAATTCCGAATCTCAGCACAAAGTCATGGAATACTGTAAATAGGTGAGAGCTCATAGGTACCAACTGGACTGCTCTAATTTGCATTCACTGACGAGCTGACCCTACCTTTAACATTCATCTTGTTTCATTAAGAGATATTAATGATAGAGATTATCCAGTAAAGAGATAAAGAATCTCAAGATGAGATAGATGGTGGTCGTTAATGGCGCACATTACCTTCTTGTTGTGCTGCATACAGATTGATTTCACCAAATACTAGCTTTAACATATAATTGAAGGCTCAGACAATAATACTTAAGCAAATTGCTGCAAGATGAAGAATGTAATATCCACAAATTTGGGGCTACTACACATTTCAATTTGCTCTGCTGAAACATCCTCATCAGCAAAGTATTCAAGGGCACTTTTAACTCACTGTAATTTAAGAATTAAATACATATACTTCTAAGTTTTTTTTTCATTCAGACCTAAAAACAAGAGTCATCTTACTGAATTTTCCCTCTTTTACTGTGTTTTACAGCAATTGGCACTGTGTACAAATCTCTGTCTGTTATTAACACAGGTGTGGGGGAAATTGTATTGATTCCTTTATTCACATTACGATTCCTGAATCTTTATCTACACTTTTTATTTACATGCTTAGTTCTGTCATCTCAGTCTTTTGGTTTTCTATTATTTCTCCTTATGCCACCATGCCTTATGCCTGCTTAGACTGTGGATTTCAGTACTGGAGTGCGAACTGGGAGATGCTGACGCTGCAAAACTGTCTGACTGAGGAGGAAATAATTCTGTTATGAATTAATATCCCAGATACAGACCAAAGAAACCACATGGAGCTGACAAGAGAGAAATAAGATCATGCTGCTAGAATCACTTGCCTTGCTCTAGAGAATGCCAAAACAAGAAGAGCTGACATTCGCACCAACATTCCAAGGTTCCGAACATAAATAGAAATAATTTACTTTAACTCTTTGTAGGCAGATATTCACTCTCACAAAAGCACCAAATGTAGTTAAGCCATTTAACAGATACCATTTTAAATGAACCCTAAGGCTACAGAAAAATAAAAGTTGGTTTCATATGTGGTAGCACAAAGGTACAGTTCTGGTCAAATTCTGCATCCCAATGGGATATAGAATTTGATGTGTTTATCTCAGAACAATTCAGGTTGTTGCTTATGTTTCTATCAATTCCAAACTAATTCTAATGACAGAAAAGAATTTATGTATCTTTGGAATAATACATTTTTTATTTTCCAATAAATGACAGCCTGGGTTTCACCATCCAATGAAAAACAGCAAAGCTACACCAAAGGTCAGATGTAGTTGGGCATTTGGGAACATTTCACAGAACCAGAGAATCACAGAATGATTTGGGTTGGAAGGGACCTTAAAAATCATCTCATCTGAACCCCCCTGCCATGGGCGGGGACACCTTTCACTAGACCAGGTTTCTCAGACCTCCATCCAAGCTGGTGTTGAACTCTTCCAATAATGAGATATCCACAGCTTCTCTGGGCAACCTGTTCCAGTGTCTCACACTCTCATCATAAAACAATTCCTCCTTGTATCCAACTGCTTTCAGTTTAAAAGTGTTGACCTTTCTCCTGCCATTAAAGGCCTTGGTAAAAGGTCTCTCTCCATCTTTCTTATGAGCCACCATCAGTACTTTGCTGATGGCGCTGTTTCAGCAGAGCCAATTCAAACACGCAGTAGGTAGGAATACTGAAAGGCTTCCTAGGGTCTCCCTGGAGCCTTCTCTTCTCCAGGCTGAAAAATCCCAACTCTCTCAGCTTGTCTTCACAGGAGAGGTGCTACAGCCCTCTGATCAACTTTTTAACTCTTCACTGGACCTGCTCTAACAGATCCGTGTCTGTGTTTTACTGAAGCCCTACAGCTGGACACAGTACTCCAGATGGGATGGCAGGAAAATTGAGTAAAGGGGCAGAATCAACTCCCTCATCCTGCTGGCCACACATCTTTTGATGCAGCCCACAGTAAGACTGGCTTTCTGGGATGCACATGCACGTTGTTAGGTCATGTTTTTTGGTAATGCAAGAAAGGAAACCCAGAGATCTTTCCCACATTTTTATTTACAAAAAATGTCTAGCTTTAGAGCCACTGACAGCAAAAAAACTTAGTAAACAACTAAATACAGACATGCTTCATACAAGCAATAGTGTTAATGAGTTGTTTGCATTGCTTGAAGCAGGTCAAGGCTATTAAGCCTTTGTTGCTGCCAAGTATTGCAGATAGATTTGTTATCTCCCTAAGAACTCATCATAGTGTCTCATGGTAAAGATGTTTTTACATTCTCTAGTTATTGGTTAGTAGGTAAAAATTATTTGCCTGAGATCAGTGATAGATTATACATGTCACCTATGTGGCAGCAGCTTAAGTTTGGTCTCCATAGTGTAAAGATGACTAGTTCCTCTCCTCCTCAGCACTTAAGGGGCTGAACTTGACCTCAGCTTCCTGGTTGTGCCTGCTTTTAACAAGCCAGTGAATGTCCTGGCAAGTCTTCCTACAGCTGCCTGAAAAAAATTCTGAATTAGTCAATTTACTTTACATGCATGTTTAAGCTGGCAAAAAAAATTTCATTTTTTAATAAATTAATTATTTCAGTACTCATTTTTCCCTGAAGTAGGGGCAAAACATTGATATCAGAAAACTTTCCTATGGAAGACGAATTCTGAAAACTCAGTTCCAAACTTTAGTTTTGAAAAAATATCTTCTATGCTGTGCTGTGGACTATCCTGCTACCAGAGAAGATTCAGTACATCACAAAGTTATAGTCTGCCTGCTGAGCATTTGTGACAAGGAATTATGAAGACAGGAGTCATCCAAACTATACCTCCTATAATCCCATAAACCACCACAGTGACCTAGACTTATGCAAGCACTAATGGAAAACCCTTTTAAAAGCCACCATTTTTAAACTACCTTCCCTTAAAAAAAGTAAAGAAGTGTCCTGTTGAAAATTTTAATTTAGCAGAAAACACAGGTTCAGTAGAAAATTCTAAATTAAAAGTTTTATCCACCTGTAATACAAATTTTTGAGGGTTGGTTGGTTGCTGTTTTACTCCTCCTGGGTCTGTCTGGAGTACCAGTTTTTGGTCAAACAGCACACTTGAAGAGTCACAGCATTCTCCACCTCAGTTTAGCTACAGTTGTCTTGACAGCAGACGTCAAGAAAAATCTGTCGCAGGGAAATCAGACACATATGCAGAACAAATTTGGGGAAGACTTCAGGAGTGGCAATGTGCAAACATTTTTAATGACACACTGCAGGAGTGCTGAAAACCAGTAGTTCAAGAGTTTCAACCCACTTTTGAAACCAGTAACTTCTGTAAATACAGACGTCACCCAAGTTCTCTGCCACAGTTTCTGCAGTAGATTTAGTGGCTGATAGAAGATATAGCTACATAATGAATAACCTCTCCTTGTAGCTTAAAGAAATTACATAACTGCTAAAGAGAATTACTTTTATTACTAGAAAATTCATTTATTAAGAGGCTAGAATTACTTAAAGTTGCTGTAAGGCCTCATTACTAAGGTATCAGTAAGAAAACATAAACAGAGCTAACCTTGGGGTTTTTTCCACTGCAATGGTCAAAATGAAACCAAGTAAAAGCAGAAAATGAGATATTTTGAACGTGGACATCCACGAGTATCTACAAGGACACGTGAGGAAGTTCTATTACATGAAACCCGATTTGGAACGATTTCTACTTGGCTATTTCCATTTCTCCTCTCTTCGCTCTTGGCCTCGCACAGTTATCCTCTCCTAGCTTTCAGTGTCTTAAGTGGCTTCTCAGGAAGCTTTCTACCTCCACTCTAGTTTTGCAGCTGCTGATGCCAAAACTCCATATACACAAAGCACGAGTAAGATTCTCAACAATGTGCACAATCAGAAATAAGTGTACCTTGCCTTCTCCTGTTCCCTCTCCTGAATATATAAATCCACAGAGAGATGCTGTTTCTTTTCTTTCTCAGTGGTCCACAGGCAGGAAGACATCCTTGGAATGGCAGTATTTTCAGTCAGACTGTGCCTTTCAAAGCCTTCATTACTGAGCAGTAGATAGAATAAAGCCTTAAAGCCTTCCTGCAAAACTTCTGAAGAGAGGACATACCTTGCAAAATTAATACTTTGCCCTGAAACTCAGTCATCTGATGTGCTTGCACAGAGCAACCCTGGTCTAAGCAGAACTTCATAGACCGTACTCTGTTTTCACTCCACCTCACTCTGAACTGTTTCAGTTTCAAAATGGTAACAGCAGTGCAGTGCTACCCCGGAATTTCACTGCCTTGTACTGTGTCCAAGTCATTTGTTCATGAAGCCTTCTTGTTGCTTTAACTGGTTTTACCTGCAGGCACCAAGATCAAATTCTTTAATATTCTGTGACAATATAAGTAGGTGGGGAAAAGCTTTTGGTGTAGATATCACCACTATGCAAACCACAACAAGTAGGTCGCATTTGATGGCAGACCTTTAATAACATCCCTTCGATTCACTAATAGATTGAAAAACATTTTTAAATGTTTTAAAAAGAAGCAACAATCCTAAGTACATGTGGCTTTTGTATACTAAGAGTTAGAAATGATAGGACAAGAGATGAAAAGCAAACAAAATATTCTTTGAAGCACTCTTTTCAATAGGAGCATTCCTCCCTGAGTCAAAACAGCGCTGAGATTTAATAATTCCATTTTAGTCATGATGAGACCAGGGATATATAGGAGAGATTACACAATAGAGGAAATATGCAAAAAAAATCATTCGCTCTGCTCTGCTCCACTTCGCTACTACCTGGGTGCAATAACAATTCTTTTTTCAATGGCAGTAAGCAGAATTTTAGCTTTCTTTTGCAAGGTGTCTGGTGCCAGCTAAATTGCTGTACTAATACATAAGGAGCAGTAAGAAATTCTAAGGGAGTTACCTGCATATAGATGTAACAAAAGGAAGAAAAATGCAGATCGGGAAAATTTAGGGAATTCATCTGCCTAAAGTCCATGAATTTCCCTTTATGGTGTTTTCTTTTTTTTATTTTATACCATATGTCTCAGAAAGTAAATTTCATTTTATATGCATTTCCTCATGGGATTCTTCCTTCTCTGTAAACTGGTGGTCACCCTGCATGTACAATAATGTCATTAATCAAGATGGCCATTGTCCTCCCTGCCCTCATCCTGCTTTTTTTTTTTTTTAACAAATTAGTCCCCACTTCTGTTTCCTGGATACCACTGAAGATAATGCCATTTTTGAGGCTTAAGTTGAGCATTTAAGAGAAAAGAAACTAAACAGCAGCAGAAGACATACACAGGATTATAAATTACAAAATCATAAAAGGAGAAACAATATGAACAGAGGGTGTCCTGCTATCTGTCTCCTAACACAAAATCTAGGAAATAGCCAATATAATTATCAGGAACTAAAAATAAGTATTTTCCAGAGTGCATAATGTAAGCAAAAAATGCAGGTAATTTGAAAAAAGTGGAATTATAAATTCACGTAAGTAAACTCATACTACTGTAAGTAGTATAGGCTAAAGTAGCACTAAGTACTACTATTTGGGTCCAGAATACAGGTCTGAAAGCTTCTAAACACTGCACCGGTGAAAAATATGAGGGTTCACTGCAAGAAGCATCACTGTATCTTTTGTCAGATGTCTGACCACTGACAGAAATAGGATATTTCTAAAAGTTAGACGAACAGTCTGGTGTGTTACAGCCCTTCTTATATTCTTATTAGATGGTGGATATTTGCAGGTAATAAAACTAAACAGAAATAACTTCTGTGATGTGTGTAAACAGCTAGAAGAAATATGTTGACATGTTACTTTGACAAGGTTACTTACAATAGGTTTAAACTGGGATGGAAAAAAACCAGTATCATCACAGAAGTTTTTTATTGTTTCTGAGTCCCAGTGAAAACAAACATACAGCAACAGTGTTTTATTTATGTACATGCTGGCAACAACACTGACAAATAATTTATTCATGCCTTAATGTTCCTCCTGGTACAACACAATTTTATCCAAGGACACTCTGGAAAATTCCACAGAGCAACTAACCACTGTTTGTTTGAAGTGCACACAGTTTCAGAACTTCTTTTTAACATTTTGTGGTACCGCTGTGCATATTTTAACCGCAGAAAATTACACCAATAACTAAAGAATTTTTTCTCCCCAAAAAAACGGCAGAACAACACAGTCCCCCTGAAGCTGTAATGGTCTTTGGCATACAATACCAACAGGAAATCATAACTTGGTGCATCTATTAAACAAAAGATACTTTGACAAAAAACAATCACTGTTAAGTAGGCAGGAATCAAAATTCAGTTATCTCAGTTTAGGCCATATTTCTCCTCTGCAGTGCTGCATCCAGAGAGTCACTGGTTTTCACATGTCTCATTTCAGCGATCCACAGAATTTCAGAGAAATGGCACAAAAGGAAATTAGTGCAACCAGCCTAATGGCCTGGAAGCAATGTGCTTTCTTACTTATCCTGAGACAGAACAAAACCGGAGCTTTCATTGTATGTGATCAGATGCTGTTTCACATCTCTCTACAGCACATCTGTCCACAACACAAACCATTTTCAAGGCTGCTGTGCAGAATGGTGCTGCTTTGGATCCTAGACATCAGCTGCCCCCCGTGGTAAGGAATATAGGAAGTGTCTGGAAAAAATTGAAACTGAAAGGGAATACTGACCACTACTGAGGTCCCAGCTTTCTACTCAGCTCCCACCTTCTATGCTCCTGCAGGGGTATTCACTCCAGCACCAGACTAGAGCCAGGCTGAACCCCCTCACACACCCCAAATTCACGTAGTGAGGATGCTTGGCCCTCAGCACTTTTTTTTTTATTCTTTACAGATCTGATCCTGTTTTGCTAAGCAACTTGCTAACACAGATATAGGCTGCACAGGTCCCTCTTGACTAGCTGGAAGCAAGAGGAGTCTGTGTTTATTCTTATCCTTTTGAGAAAGCTAGCAGTTAGTCCTAGCTTAGCACAGAGCCTGTTCTTGTCATTTTGACTGTATTGAACTGTGAAAGAGGTTATACTCCGTGACTTTTCCTTTTCCAAGCAAGGACAAATTTTGACCTGAGAAGATAAACTGAGCAAAAGTATTTTGGAATAGATATAGATGCTCAACAGAAAAAGGTTTTGATACCCAACGTCAAAAAATATATACTACATCAGGACCTAAGTTTTCACAGCAGGTGTCACAATAAGGGCCCAGGAGTGGTAGATCCCACCCGTGCAATGTTGAATCCATAGGCAATGAAGTATAAGCACAGAAGGACCAGCCTAAGACCTGGTCTTCTGGAAGATGCAAACAGATGTGGGGAAGCAGAAAGAAAGCCTCCATCAAATAAGTAACAGTAAGGAACAAGACTAACCACAGTACTTCTTGACTGTGCCGATTAAAGAGGTCCCGTGAAGATAACACAGGCCAGAGCACATCAGTTAATTAGGCTATTCATGTGAAACTCCTATAGATAGTGATAGATATTTCTTTTTTGCTACAATATTGACAAGAAGAGACTCTAACTGGTGGCCCTGAGGTGGCCTCAGAAGAGAAGTCAGACCATAGGAGAGTCCATCATGTCTGTATTTAAGAATTCAGCTAATGTGCCAGGTGAGTCATATGAAGTCCTTTAACTATTTGAGCACATAAGAAACATTTTAAATTCCTTCTTCTCTTGAGATGATGAGAAAATTGATCTGTCTGAAGAACTTGTACCTAGTGTGGCCTGCAAGCAGCTCTGTAACCTGGATACTCCATTCATATTTCCTGCCTAACAGTTAGGAGGTGGTGGCAGAGGGCTCTGTTTCTCAGGCTCCGCTCCTTCCCCTCTGTGAATCTCTTTTTCCATTTTTCAGGTGGGAAAGCTCACCTCTAGCCAGAAATTAAAAAAAGGTTTCCTGAATTAGCCAAGATATCAAGTAACCCTCAGTAGTGTGCCTGTCCCTGCTCCTCCCCTGAACCTTCCCTCAAGCACTTCTCTCCTGAAAGGCAGGGCAGTGGCCAAACAAACCCAAATGCTCAGCAGTCTGAAGGAAATTTACAATACAAATGGCAACTCACACACAAATAAAGCCAGACTCCAAAGAGGAGTTTACAAAGCATAAACAGATTTTAAAACCAGTACAGGCACATCTTTTTGTAGTAAATTGCTTACTACTGAAGAAAATCTGTGACCTGGAGACCTGAACTACACTTGTTGGTCTCCCATAGATATTTTCACTGCCCAGCTATCCATGCTCATTGTTCCTGTGCTGCTATCATTTCTAGCTAATGAATTAATTGCTTCCAATTAATTGACAGCAGCTTCCTACTGTATTACCGAAGGATTACAAATTAAATATTAATTATGCTTCATTGTGCAGGAGAAATCAAATTAAACATAATCACACTCCATTATGAAGTAAGTACACTAGACATTTTCCAGAACAGATGCACACTGTCCAAATTATAGTCAATTCTGATATATTGTAAACAAGCTAAGACTCATTTATTAAACTGAAAGTATCACACCTCCCACACAGAAATGCATGAGACAAATGTTTAAAGTTTCAAATTTTCGCAGATGGTAGCAAGGAGAAAACACTCTTATAAGGCAAGTATTTCATGCCTGCAGTCTTTAGCAGTCACTGGTTTTCCACTGAAACGAAAACAAAATTCCCAATATAGTTTTTCCTATACTTCAGTATCAGTAAAATTGCTTACTTATCACCGTGAGTTTGGCCTGACATCATGCAGAACTTCATCCACAACCACGAGTTGCCAGGTACCTAACTCGAAATTGCTAAAATACGTGTCTGAAAACAAGTTTAACGGTTGTTCAGGGCAGAAAATAGTCTTTGCAATAGGGGCATCTGAGTTTGAAAAAACAGACTGAGAGAAGAAAGCCTAGAGAAGCGGAGCACATCACTCAGGAAAAGGGTACCTTCATCAGTGTGGCGCCTCGGAAAGGACAGCTCTGTTTTCCTCCTCATGTTCTGTGAAACTTCACCCGCTCTGGGAGAGCAAGTGGAGTATTTTTGGAGGTAGTGGGAGGAAGAAGGATAAAGGAGAGACAGATACCTACAGAGCAACATTTTTTATTCTCTCAAAAGATTGACTTCAACACATCTGATTGTCAGCCTACCCAGCAAACGGAGAATTTATTACAGAAACTGAGCCAGATCCTTAGCTGATAAAAACTTATTTAGCACCATCGATTTCAGCAACAGGAGAGGTGAGCTTTTGGGGAGCCAAGACAGCACCTTTCTCAACAATACTGCCTATGGATTGGATTCCTTTTAAAGGGTACTTTATGCATAAACAGCTGGGTAAACTTTTTAACAAAAGAACTCCAAAACAGCCAACAAAACCAAAACAAAATACGATATCCGCTTCCAAGGACTTTTTACTTATCATTATTTCACTCTACTCATTATCAACCTGGACAGGACCATTTCAGCACATGATAGACTTCAAGTAGGTAAGTATCCTAAAATACTCGTGCAGGTGAGTCATCTCAAAAATTCCAGTTCAAGAGCCTCACCAACCAGAGGCCATCCATCAAACACGTATATCATGTGTAGCAGCAACAGAATACAACCCTTCAAACTGATCACCAAAAAAAACCAAATCAATTTTTCACAAGTGATATCTAAAAGAATATGCAGTGAATTATTTTGCATGATAAGATGCAGTCGTGTACATTTTGTTCTGGGGTACTACAACATCAGCTGTCATTGACCTGAAAAGACTATAAGTTTATTGCTAAAAAAATTGCAGATGACACAGAGCTATACTGAAAATCAGAGGCAAAATTATGTCACCTGTGTCATTTACTACATTGTGTTCATTCAAATAACATTTTAATATTCAATAAAATAATCCTAATCTGTAAAACAAGAGGGATATCATCTGGGAAAACACACTGTGAGCATCATTACTGCTAACAAAACACAAGATCCCAATGCAGCACTACAGCCAATGGATAACAACATCCCTGGGAATATAAGCAGAAGAATACCTATCACGACTTCATTGATGGTGTTCCTTGTTGGTATGGAGGTATTTTTGGACATCATGTGCATTTTCAGAGTGCTATTTTGGGTTCTGATGCTTTGAAGGAAAATACCAGCAAAAAAAGGAAAAAAAAAATTTATACTGGAACCACTAGATAAGCAGAGGGCTGTAAATCCTACCTTACAATGACAGACTTGAGAATTTGTGCCTATCTCAAAGTAAAGATTAAGAGGGGACTTGATTACACTATACAAGTACTTACATAGGAGATTATTTGTAGTAGAGAGCTCTTTAATCCAGCCAAAAAGCAAGTAACATTATTAACTGACAGAAAGATTAAGTTAAACACCAAAAATAGAATCGAGGTAGCAATGTTTAACTATTAAAATCATTAACCTTGGAAATGTCCTGGCTCCAAAAGTCTATGAATTATGCACAACATAAATTGGTAGAATTTATGACGGCAAAGAGAGATGCCTCCCATGCACCTCCATTCTTAAACCTGCCATTTTTTTAAGAATAAGATCAGTCAAAAAGCTCTCTGAGATTCTGGTATAAGTGAACAAAAATCAAGAACAAACTTCATTTCATCTGCACTTCTGTAATATTTTACTAATCCTCTGTGTTTTTATTATACAAGTGTAGCTAAAATTTAATTTATTGTCCTGCATCCTATTCCTGCATAGGTAATCCTTGAGACTCAGGCACGTGTTTCTGAAAACACAGGCACAGATTACTAGCACTACTGAAATACTGCCTTTCAAGACCTCAAATATTCTACACGTTCTCCAGCAGGAGCAGAACTGTTGATATCCTTTCTGCGAAGTAACATCATTTAGTTAAGTAACAGGGGGGGCCCCCAACTGGAGGTTATAATACTGCCACCAGTCCTCGTGGAAGATTTACATCAACGTGCATACAGGCATGTCAAAAAGTAGTACATGCACACATCACAATCAGATTATTGATGACAATTTTCCAGGCTATACTGCTGCAACTTTAAATGTATTCGTCTTCAGTTCTCACACGGGACCTGCAGTCTATTACACGATGCTGCTTTACACACGCTGCAGACACTTCACTGTCATTTAGCAGTCTGACAACAAAACCAAAATTATACTAGTTACATGCAACAAAAATGTGTTACCTACAGGATTTGGAAAAACGAAACCATAATATGTGTACACTTGTGGTGATAAACAGTATGAAAATTTCAAACACAAGGATGGGTACCGAACTAATTTAAGGGTTTGAATGCTTAATGTGTTCCATGACACATGCGCATGTGTACGTGTGGGTGTCAGAGAAACTGAGAGGAGCTGATTTATCCTGTCGAGCTTTCCAATGTTTCCTTCTTTGGATATTTACAACAATGTCACTCTTTAGGGTCAGGGTACTGATGGCTTATTTAGCTAATAATTTACGACTGTAGAGAAAACATTTGATTGAGTATATTCGGTCCAGTGTCTGTTAGGTGCTGTATGAGCGAATGAATGAAGGCAGACTGAATGAAACCGGCTGCTTGTCCTTAGTATGGATTTGTTAATGGGAGGATTTGGACAGAACTGGAATACACAGTGTACCCCAAGAAATGTGCAATGTTATCTCTGCTGTACCACAAAAAAACTTTCAAAACACCTTTCTGTTTTAATTTTCTTATGCACGTGTTTTGCATGTTTCTTCCACAAGCAGTGTCTTTTAAAGGAAAGAACAAGATTTTATAGTAAAAGAGTAGTAAACAGTCTGACAGAAGTCAATTCATAAGTTTGCTGACAAAACTGAAATATCTTTATGAGGCATTCACCAGCCTTTGATCTTCCTCTCACATAACTCTTTAGCAATTCACAATCTCACTTACTCTCTTGCAGCTTTGTTACATTTTGCATATGATCCTTCCTATGTGTTTAGAAGCGTTGTGAGAAAGACAAAATATTCCTTCCATCTCTGATGGATATTTAGCTAAGTTTGATACAAAGGCCCCGTACTCGCTGCAACTCTTAAATAATATATACTGAATCAAAAGCTACTATTCCAAATAGAATAGCACAGAAACAGAATCCCAAATAGAATTAGATACATGACCAGAACCTCAGATAGGTAAATAAACACAGGCCAGTATTTCCAACCAATCTTCCCATTTGTAAGCCTATAGTCACTTTTTTCCTCACTTTCTTGCTAAATTTTCTTTCAGTGCCAAAGCATTTCCAGATTTTTAAGGTCATCACTCCTTACAGTATTGGAAAGGGAATTTCTATCTTCCATGAGATGTTTTCATGAGATTTTTCATGAGATCTTTCATGATGGTATCTGGAAGAGAATTTCCATCTTTCATGAGATTACTTAGAAGAAACCTCAAAAAGTATGAATTTTGTGTTCAGAGCCTGTAGCTCCAGGAGTAGCTCATGCCATGCAATGTACACAGCAGTGCAGAGATGACACTCATTCTCCTTCCTAACACAGGCACTCTTGTTACAGACATCGGTAGAGGCTTAAACTAGAAGTCCTTCTGGCCATAAAAAACTCCAAAAGAAGGGAATGAAGTTGAGCAGTGCAAGGTGTATCCCGGTATTCATCAGCTGCTAGATGAGCACTGATGGAAGCGACCGAAACTCGGAGGGTGCCAGGTGCCCCAAACACCTTCTCTTTCAGCACATCTTTCAGTCCTAGTGCATGTTATCAACAGAGGACAGGTGTCTCTGGTGTAGGATATTTGAGCTCTGCCAAAGTCATTAATGTTCAGGTGAACATTAAAAGGTGATATCTAATAGCCCCCAACATCCAGGCACTCGGACTGGATAAAGGGTAAATAACATCTTCCCAGACAAAGCTCAGTGGACTGAGGAGAGGGCTCATTCCTAGGAGAGGGTTAAGGGAGGGCTTTCACCTGAATGAAAGGCTCGAGCACAGTGAGAACTCTGTGACTGGGCACTCATGCCCACATAAATGCCACCTGCACACAAGACAGGAAACTAGATATACACTATTCTCTTCTAACATTTTATTATTAAAAATACTGCCTGACAATCAATCTCTGCGTCTTCATTTACCTGGGAAAGACTTTTATCAGTCTAAATCAGACTTGGATCCATCCTGCCTTTCAAGCCCTCTATTTGGCTATGATGCACAAACAAGGAAAGAACAGATGCAAGATAAGGTATTTCTCTATGTTTGGTCTTATAATACCTAGATGTAAAGGACATTGTCAATAATGACAGAGAATTATTACAGGGACGAAAACTGCTTGCTGGGTTAAAAGATTATCAAACAATCAGAATAAAAGCAGTTTTCAGGTTTCATTACATGTACATGAAATCACGGTTTAAGTAGTCACAAAAATTGCTGCAGAGCAGTAATTCTCCTGGTTCACATTAATTTTCCTTAATAAAAATAAAGGAAGACCAATTCTTTGTGGACTTCTGGGATTATACAAAATTACACTTATGAAATACATGTTTTGCAGAATGAACTGCTGGGAGGACTTTTATTTAAAATGTGCACTGTACTGAATCCCTGAGTTACTCTTCTTTTGATCTTTATACCATAAGACAGAGGGGAGCCAAACAAGTTTCCTGTTGGACGGAGGAAGGTAAAAGAGAGAAAATCAATCCATTGTATGTTAAATTGCCTCAAACATAGCTTAGAATTGACAAAGCATTAATATAGAGAGTTTACTTTTACCTTGAGACTCTGGATTTTAATGAGAGGAATCAACTATCCTCTCATAAATTATCAGGGTAGTTTCCCTGTAATCTAAGGATCTCAGCAGGTCAATCTGATTCTTTCATACCTACCTCAATAAACGTTCATTTCTTTTTGGTGGTTTATTACACAGTTTTCTCATTGAAAGTAAAGAATAACCAAACTGATAAAAATCAGACAGCTTAAATTACAACTACTGAAGGTTAAGATGGTGTAAAATCTTACGAATCATGGATTTAATACACTTAGTGCAACCATTTGTTTAAGTCAGCACAGTGGGTTCCAATTAACATTTTTAAAGTATACTTTCTGCAATAGTCAGAGAAGTAGAATAGTTATTGGTGGTAGGGTGACAGAAATTCAATAACTATATTTAATGTTTGCAAGCCTCCTGGAAATTCAGATGTTCTACAGGATATACTTAGTGCTGCTGTAAAGGTGCAGACACACATTTTTCAATGACACTGGAAAACAGCAAGTCCAAAAATCAGGAGTAGGCTCAACCATAAGCAGCCCAAAAAGGAAAAATCTTACTCCCTAAGGACAGAAATCATTTTATCTTTGCCTTGAGGATGCATTCAAGTCACCAATAAGCCCAAGAGCGATAACTGGCTCAGCTGTTACCTATACTGTCATCTCCCTGAATAAAACAGAGACAAAAGAGAGGAGTTGAGTCATGGTGCAGCTGCAACACCCAGCATGAAACTAATCCCAGCTGAACTGCACAATTGATAACAGTTACCAGCACACAGCCAATTAGGTGGGATTAATAAATGATTCCACCAAATAGATGGTGCAATTAAATAACAGCAGTTAACTGGTATGTGATTTATGTAGATAAAAACATTCAGACATGTCAGATGTAAACTTTGCATTAATGAACCTTATACGTAGCCATTTTGCATCCTGATGAAGCATTAAGGCGAGAACTTTGGAATTGTGAAAAATAACGTCATACATCCTTCGATTGTCAACATTTTGACCCAGAAAACTAAAGCTAGCCCTCTGAATCGCTAATTTTAAATTTCATCACAGCCTCAAGTATCTCAATACACTTTTCTGTATACATTTAAAAACATATTTTGTAAAGACTATGTATTTTCTCCATTAGCTGTGCATGTATCACTTGTGCAGCAGAGATTACCTTGTGATTTAGAGTAGATTATCTGGCACCTGAATGATTAATTCATGGCACTTTAGCTATGGATAGACTTGGTGTACTTTACTCACATGAGAACCAATTCACAGTAGGCTGTTCTCCTGGTTTAAATGAGGTCACAGGAGGGCGAAGGCATTCCTCAAGGAAATCAATAAAACAAAATCTGACTTTAAATCCAGCCTTGTGTGTTCAGGAGTTGCCATTCTCAGTAAGTCGAAGTCTGGAATCTTTCTTTGTTAAGATTTCCAAGAGATACATCTCATAACTGAAATATTGCTAGTTCTGTGTGAAGGAACTGAGCAGGTTATAGAAAACTATTATTGTTTTACTTAGTTTCCCAAACATTCAGAGTAAAGACCAAACAAACTCAAAAAGCAATATTTTATGTATTGCACTGAATCCCTTCTCATGGAAGCAACTTTGGACATATATAGCAATATCTCATCTGTCACTTATTTACAGACATAAAGATTTTAGTAAAACATATGGATACCAACTTCCTTAAAAATTATTTATCAATTAGACAAATGTGAGTAATGGATAGAAGATTTCAGCATCTGAAAATGTGCAGATGGTACTGTAAATAACCATATAGTTTATAGTCAATATATACTTCTGTGGGACTTCAATAATACTCAGTTCTGTATGTTTTTGTCTCTTCATTCAAAAGCTCATGAAAGACAGAAACAGCATTTTTATAGCAATTTTGATTCATTCTACATATGACAAAAGACATGAGGGGTAACTTTAAAGCTACTGTTAATTACAATTTATAGCTAGCAAATAAATCAGGTCTGGTTAAACAGCAGATTACAAATGTTTAGCCACAGTGCCCTCTAGCTGTCTTAATTCTTACTTTAGAATTTCTATGTAGTTTTCATGGAAGGAAAAATCTCTGCACGAACCACCAGCTAGAGAGGTACAGGTATTGCCAGCTGTGATCCATCTACCTGGTTTTCCTTATCACGATGACCCACCCACCCCACTCCCAAAAAAGCCTTTCTCTAACATCCAATGAACAAAATATATTTTTCTTTTTGAATTTCCCAGCCTGAGAAGCACAGATCAGGAAACCAGTCTGAAGAAAACAGAACTGATTTGAGATTTTCATTGGGACCCAAACAACCTCAACAGAAAGAATGGGTTTCTATCTTTCATCGCTTTTTACTTCCGTGTGCAATCCATACTGTCTGTTGTGAATTTGAAGCACCAGTAAAGAGCAACACATTTGGGCACACCTGTAAAGGTGAGTTGTTAGATAAAAGAATGAGGGCCAGGCTCCCTTATCAGATGACACCAGTCAGTTGCGAACAGATAAGAGGCAGTTTATCATCTATTTTCCTAATCCAGCTGATTTAGGGACCTGGGTCACTTTTCAAAGTTTGTGTCTTTCAGAAACACTCTCTGACGGACACTCGATTTTTTCTTCCTCCTTCCTTGAGACTACACTTTGTCCACTTCAGATGTCTTAAACCATAGCCTTCAAATAAAACCTGATATACTCAGTGTCTTACTTAAATACTCCTTCCCAGCTGCATTCTCTGTAACAAGACGCACTCAGTTTCTTTCTTAACCTTTAATGGACAAGATGAATTACACACTGGAATTTTTTAACCACAGTCACTTTTGTTTCAAAAAAAACCACCAGGCAATTGCAGACCTTCACAAAAGAAGGATCTATTTAAACTATTTTGCAATGAATCATCTTCAGCAGTGTGCCCCCAGTCCCACTGATCCTGAAGTCTGACCAGTGCTTTGGACAAAGCAAAGTTCCTTCCTTAGTTTTCTTTTTCCAGGAAAGGTAAGAAGAAGGGGTGAAATTGGAAAACCTAGTTTAAGAAACACAGAGGTCCTAAAAACTAAATTCTCTAAATTCTCTATCCCAGCCTACTGTAATTTTTGATGTATAAGTCCTGAGCATAACTTTGTGGTAAACAATTTTTTTTTTTTACAGCCATTTTCACTCTGTTCTCATTTTAAATGAAAAGCAGCTGGAACTAGTAATACCAGAGGAGAACATTCAATCCTTTGCAGTGTTCAAAGCTACAGAATTCAAGAAATCTCTCTGACACTGTGTGCACTCTGCTTATGTAATGCTTATGTCGCATTTATGGAGCTGCAACATAAGGCAAAGCAAAACTAGGAGAACCTGGATCTTAATATCGACTGTGTGGAAAAACCCTGGGGTATGGCCTGTCTCCTGGACACAGGATGCTTTCAGCAACAGATTAAAAACAAGGCTTTCCTCAACCCTGCCAACATATATGAGAACTGAGCACTAACTCTCCGGTTCCCTGAGAAGGTAGACAACTCCTACTTGAAAAAGTCCCAAGCTGAAATATCTAAAAAGATCAATGTTTCTGAGTCACAAGAACTGATCGTAGGGTTCTGGCGGTGTTATGCTCCAGCTTATGGAATTTTGGTTTCACCTTACAGGCAGGTTGGGTTTTTTCCTGCTTTTTTCCTATCCTAACTTCCATTCACCTTTTTGTATGCATATATGGAAATCATTTCAGCATGGAATGCTTCTAGTGCGTAAAGGTTATGAGAAAACCATTTTTAATTCTCAACTCTATAACTCTGAAAAAGACTAAAAGATATCTTTGTGACTCCAAGTGCTACATGTTGCTACACATGACCAGAGGTTTAGAAGAGTATTTTCAGCCCTGACAAACTCCAGGCTTTTGTGATATGTTTCGGAAGTCTCTAATGTGAAGTTTCTTTTTTGTTTGTTTTTTGTTGTTGTTTTTTGGTTGGTTGGTTGGCTGGCTGGGTTTTTTCGGGTTTTTTTGTTGGGTTTTTTGGTGAGTGTTTGTTTGTTTGTTTGGTGGGGTTTTGTTTGTTTGTTTGGGGGGTTGTTTGTTTTTGTTTAGTCCTGAGTCAGTCTTGCAAGCTTCAGTACCAAGCCCAGGAAGCACAGTACACGCAGGTTGCTCATAGCTGGTGTCACAGAGTCACAGCTGCAGGTTTCTGCCTCTGCTGTCACACTGCTCCAGGGTGGATGTGCCACCCAGGGAGGCCCAGGGAGTGCTCACAGGACCAGCTTTCACTCTTCTAGGACAAGAACAAAAGCCCTCAGCAAGTTCCCTCACTGTACTTCATACAGAGCAAGGTGTCATCCTCCTCCTACTGCAGAGTACTAAAGGAATATTCCCTTTCTTAACCTCACGAGCATTTTAAGGCTAGAAAAAGGTTCTTTTGATTCTATTATCATTTATTCATCTCTGTAGGACTAATTGTACGTGTCAAACGCTGCTGTTACCTAGCACCAATTTATGTTCTCAGTTACCATTGTGTGTTAGATAGATTAGAGGTATTACAGTGGGTCACCTGACAGAAGGAGAACCTATTGTGCATCTTGACTCCACTTTTCAGAGCATGTGTCACTGAAAATCATTTTATCACAATTCATTTTACGGGTTGATTCCATTTAGACAGGTTCTAACTGTGTCATTTTCAATGTTTCGTTATAACTTTCACAACCAGCAGTGCTCTCCATCACAGTCATGCTGATTCTTTTACAGTAAAAATGTCTCTAAAAATAAATTCCTGACCTACGCTTTCCTAGGTGAGCATTAGAAAGTGGCAAGACATTTCTAACCTACACTTAGAGATTTTCCGTAAGAAATCTTTGCATGGAGAATTTTTGGAAAATGTTTGTGTCCTAACCTACATTAACCTTTTTGCATGCAAGACCACATCAGCATGCAAACTTGGAATTCTTGCACTCAGCTAATTTTAAGGTCTTTCATTCCTAATATGATGAACTGCATTAAAAGTTTTACATACTTTTAAAAAAAGGAGAAAAACTCTTTAAATAACTACTTCCTGTAATGCATTTAAGGAAAGCTATATGCCTATAGAATTAAAAGAATACCTTTTCATTTTTTTCAGAAATAGCAATATATCACAATTCCTCTGAAACTACATATGTGTGTGTGTATATATATACACACACACACGTACATACATACATATATATAGGTACCAATTAACAAAAAAACCTCTTCCATACTTAAATATACTGTCCATTCCTTCTTTCACAGAATATTCCTGCAGAATGGATGAGGTAAATATCTCAGTGGATGTAACTGCATTTTGTCTGAATAATTTTTTTTGTCTGAAACTTTCCTGTTAATTTTAAGCTTTAACACTAAATTTAGTTGAAGAATGATAACATGGAGAAAGTTTTGGGCACATTAACTATAGAAAAGCTCTTTTCATTAATTTAGCAAATTATTTCTGCCATCTGGTACCACCATAAGTAGTTATTTGTACATTATTCAAAATGATCTTTGAATTCTTGAAGAATTTTAGACTGCTTAGTAACTTTTTTACAGCAAGTATTCAATGTTTTATTGAAAATATCTGCTTCAATTTGCTGTAACTGATGCTTTGGCTACTTATTTGAATGTGAAGTTCCTTTGGGTGCTGAAACTACATAATAAACGGCTCTGGCACAAAAAAAAATAAAAATAAAAGAATGGGAGTAAGTCCTGTCTCAAAACTTTGTACACTGTTACTGCACAGCAAATAAAAACATTCACTTCAAAACCTATAGAGTGCAGTAGGGAAAAGGCTTAAAATGTGTAATGCTGTGAAAAATGCTGAAGGTATTCTAAGACGCTATTTCTTGTTAACATGCAGAAGAAGGTAGAGGGCTGCAGCTACTACCAAGCAAAAGATCTTGGATCCTATGGTGGGTATTCTGACTAAAGAACTCAAGATTTGGCACAAAGACTCACCGAGAGAAAAAATGGCAATCTGAGTAATCAACTGGAAAAAAAAATAAATAAAGCAAGCAAGCCCTAAAGGTCATGAGTACTTTTGCAGACTAAATTTTCTTTATTGAATCTTGAAAATTTCTTCTCCCTCTGCAAATTTACTGTCTTTTTTCCTATTGGGGGCCTAGTATGAAGGCTTCTCCATACTACGAGTATTGCCAAGAAAAGACTAAGGATTCAAGTCTAATTCCATAGTGAAAATACTGCTAGTGTCATTTTAGATTAACTTAGGTAAGTATCAGATAAAGCAGGAATGAGATGCAATATTGCTCTACCATCTTAATTTGTGCCCTTTACTATCTGGCAAATATTTCCAACCTGTCCATGTCATTCATGGGGATTAAAACACTTGTATGTTTTTAACCTTTTTTCTCTTACTGGAATATACCCGAGGGTTTTCCAAAAACTCAAAAGCTGTTTGTAGCTTCCATTTCATAGGCAAAATGTTAGAACCCACAAGCCTGGGTAAAAAAACCCCTGTAAGACTTTCATAAAAAGTAAGTATTTTCTAGTTTGGAAAAAGTTAGTCAGTTTTTAATTTGCATCAAACATTTATAACTTCACATGTACAAGCACATCTCTTAGTCTGCTGATTTGTAGAGGTATGAACATATTAATGAAGAGGTGTCACTTACAAGTGATAACTGTTTTAAAAAAAACTGCATTAACCCTGCAGGTTAGTCACTATTTACATCATACTTAGAGATTCTCTTTAAGAAGACCTAGAAAACAGGCAATTGCTGAAAAATGCAGGTAAATATTTTTTAAATTGACTACTTATTTTTGTTATAGTAGTGGTTTTAGGGTGGTTGATGGTTACACTATCAGATAAAGCAATGGGGAGACATGCATTATCACTTGCTACATTCAGACATTTCTATAAAAATGTCTGTGCAGTGATTTTTCAAGATGACAATAAAATGTGTCGTACAAATGCACGTACTTTTGGGAGGGACTGCAATCTTAAATGCTTTAAATAAACTCAAGTCATATTTTCTCGGAAAGCAAACCTGGCTTTCTGTTTTCTTCCATTATCCCTTGTACTACTAAATGATGAAGAAAACAGATACTTCAAATTTCCCTCTCTAGCAAGAGCAGGTTAACCACTGGCATTAGGGCCATAACCTGGCAAGAATTACATCAAATGCTCCATTTAATTCACACAAGCACTCACGTTCAAACACAAGGCAGTCGATGTACCCAGGACCATCAGAAGGGCACTACAAGAGACCATTATCCTGCGTTATCCCATCGCAGCAGAAAGCACAACGTGGGCCAAATGTGTCTGAATCTCATCAGCTGCTGCTGCTGCTGCCAGGGGAGACCAAACGCCTGCAAAATTTCTCCCTGCACTTTCCAGTTCTTTCTCTTCCTTGCCACGGCTTTCATGTTCAGCAGTCTTCATCACAACTGCACCCTCCCCTGCAGCAGCCTAACAGGGCTGGGAAACAGGCTGCTTCCCCATCTGCTGCTGCCACCTACCTCGCTGCTGGCAGGCATGCTGGGGACAGGTGGGCCCTCTTCTCCCCAGTTCTGCTCTGATGATAAAAAAGAGAATACAGCAGCAGTACCTAGAGCAAGCAAATGTCTCACTAGGGTGGCAGCTGGGCTACGGGTGTTTCTATTCCAGGTACTTGGTATCTTCAGGGTTTTCAGCCAAAATGAAGAAGGATGAAAAGTGTCAAGAAGCCTTTTCTTCTTAAATAACTGATTTTTATGGAAGTTTTCATTATTACATTTTTATTTTTAAAACAGTGTTTATCTCAATGTCCTCCTATAAGCTTAAAGTAAATAAGACAGTAATGGACCAGCTCCTCAGCAAATGGAAATTGGCAGTAGTTCCTCTCAGAAGATAAACCTCAATTTCAGGTTTCCCTGTCAAAGGAAAAATCTCTTAGAAGCGCAGATTACAGCTTTACAGATTTTCTAGTTCAAGGTGAGATGACCTAAAGACATGATATGCTATACAAGGAGACACTATGCTTTACTCAGACCATTCCGAAAGGACTATATCCTAACAGGCTTCGGACTCCAGCCTTCCACACAGAGATATTACCCACAGACTCGTGGCCTCACCTCATGAGCTGCAAATGCAGGGCAACCTGCCAACTTGTTCCCCAGATTGTTTTTCTCTTTGGAACTCAATAATCTGGGGTAGGGAAAAGTATTTTTCAATCTTCAGGAGACTCAACTCTTGTGTGTCATGGACAAGAGAACCAGAAACAAACGCAGCAGCAGTGCTATAGCTCCTGATATGGCAAGAGAGCTGACAGAGCAGAGCATTTTCACATAATCCTACTGGAGAATGCCACAGCAACAATGTCATAGTGTGGTTAAGGGAAAACACTCTCAATGTCTACATGTCAATTCAATACAGAGCGGTATGAAATAAGAAAAGTGATGTTGGTGCCATTACCTGTGCCTTAAGAAAAAGAAAAAAGTATCTCAGTGATTGCCCACACAAAAAGCAGAGAAAATCTGCCTTGTTATTCTGTGAACAGAAACACTTAAAAAACGGCCAACTTAAAAATAACATCAGAAAATAAACAAGTTTCTTCATGAAGTCTTGTATATACAACTTCCTATTACTACAAACATGAATTAACCTTTTGAATATTTTAAATTGTGAATTTTTTCACTTTAAACAGGCATGATGCTAAACAAAAAAAAAAAGCAAACAAAAAATATGTAATAGAGCCACCAACTAACTTTTTCATAAGGTTTAACAACATTGTGCTGTGATCAATTTACCTGATCATTTATCCCTACCACTAGAAAGGATATTTATTTAAAAGGAAAAGGGGAACCAGTCTGTAAAGCCCTAAGACATTCCCAGAGTCACATCAGTCTCGCCATGGCAACACCACAGGACAGCTAGGACACAGCCACAGGGCTACTTGTCCCTCTGTCCTGAGCTTGAGCAAGACCCCTCTGGTGCAGGACATGCCTTTGTCTCTCCCACGATTCTCCCATCACAGCCTCCAGCATCCTCTGTACTTGCTGTTCACAGCTAACAGGTCTGGCTGTGCTCAGCACTTACAGTTCTTCCCTCTGGCATCTCTTATCAGTGACAACCTTCTTGAAACCAGAGTCACTGATTTTTGGCAATAGGAAAAAAGCTCTTAGAGGAAGGGGGGTTTACAACAGTGTGTCTTGACAAAAACTCCTTCCAGAACTGATATGTGTCACTTGAATCTCTGTGGTTTGGCCTTTGACTGTAAGCTATCTAAAAGAGTTTACAGGAAAATAATTTGGCTTTGATATATTTTTTTCTCACTGTTTGGTGTTCTCCACAAATTCCTATTAATTTCAGTCATTCTATCAAAGTGGTTACCATTGCTCTCACCCTGATTGACCTGTATTACGGACACTTCGGGATAACAGAGAGCCAAGTGTGCCACGGGAGTTTTGGCAGCCTTTGTTCCCAACAACCAGAAGGTGCTCCTGGGATAGCTTTATGGATAAGAGAGCTCTGTGGTATCCTGGCTGCATCCATCCTCCCTGGGATCTGTGATGATTCTATGCCAGCTGTTTTGTGATGTGCAAGAGCGCCTTTGCCCTTTCTCTGCAGAGAGCATGGTTTGCGGAATGAGTTTCTTGGTCGTTAAAAGGTTTGGGTTTTCAGAGTCGTCATCTTGTAATTACACCTAAATTAAGCATTTTCTATTCTTTGCCATTTCCTGTCTTAGAAGAATGAAGATAAAGTCTACTTCACAGAAGGCAGAAGCAATATGGCAGATTTAGCACATGGAGAGGTACTTTTTGACCCGGTAGGAGTAGGTTTAGCTATAAAGGTTGAAACACCATGAACTAGTTTGGAATTTTCAAGTACTTTGATTTTCAAGTACTAATCCCGGCTCAAGACACTTTCCAGTCACAGTGACTTGGAAAATATGGTTTCTATTGCTGCTGTGATCTCACAAGACACCTATGCCTTGGGATCCCAGCTGGGAGGACAACCTGCAATAAAAAGGCTAACTTGGAAACCTCTTAAAGACTGCATTCTTTGGGAAGTATTTTACATCCATAGTTTGTATAACCATAATAAACTTTCTGCCTCTGTATACTTTTACATAATATAAACCTGTCACAGCTTATGCTGTTTAGAAGCCATAAATATTCTAAGGGAGTTCCTGTTTTCCACATACAGCTTGAGCAAGACTGATGATGGCCTCAAAGGATTAGTGTCTGAGAACAGCATAGAGGGCTTACAGATTTGGAACATTTCCTCCCAGCAGTTCACAAAAGCTTGACGTTTCCGAAGCTCACAGTATAACACTATAATCTTTGCCAAATATTAAGCATGACTACGGTATAAGTACACAGCTACACCAAATATGCACAAAGGATACATCAACATAAAGCTCACAAAACATATGGCTAGGTAGACACAGCTATGAAAGTATCCTGGAGCCCTAATATAGATCCACTGTGGGCCTCACAGTTCTGTAGAACAGTAACCGTGGTTAGGAAAACAAAGCCTTTGTTGTCCCTAAATCTTGCTCTAAAATTATGCTAATGATGACTAATCCTTAGCTCTAATGAGCAATCAAACAAACTGAAGCACAGAATCCTGAACAACACGTAGCTTAAAGCTTTGCGTAAATACACATTTCCAGGGACACAATAACCTGTATCTTGGGGAAAAAGGAAAAGGATCAGTAACTAATTTGGATAAGGGTAAAGTATTAAATAGAAAGCTATTATTGTGGCTTTTAAATATATAAATAGCTGTTTCCTTGTTAAAGCTTGTTAAACAAAATGCAAACCCTCTTTACACGCGTTTGTCAGCTGCAGATTGTAATTGGGTCCCAAGTCACTAAATCACTCAAACTTTAACTAAAATTAATTACAGCAGTATTTTCATTCCTAAGGAATTTCTGCAAGTAATGTAAACTGTATTGAAATTTCACACTTTTTCTGCAAAAGAAATGAGCAGTAAGAGAAGATAAAACTACACCAAAAAATATGTACTCTATCCTAGTGCTTAATAAGAATAACCAGCGAATAACAAAAGAATAACCTTTTGACAGCACAGGTAATAAATTCACACCAAACCCTCTCCTGACACATGCAACACTCAAAGAAGACAATCCCAACAATTTGTATTATTGCTACAGTTATGTGACAATGTGCAGCTAAAGAGAAAATGGGTTTGTGTCTGTTATTTCAATGACACTTTACAGTGTTGAGTAATGATGCACCTGAACATCCTTTGGAAGACTGAAAATCTCTTCCTCTAAGACAAGACAGCTGACATTTGTGAGACAAGCAGTCACAACTTTGATTTTTGGATGTCATGTGAAAAATTTATCGCTGTGTTGTAATGTTAAACATCAAAGCATTATCTACTGATGCAGGCTCCCAAAGGAGATAATGGATTTCCTTTAGGTGATATATTCTCTACTTAAAGCAATTCAGTTGGGAAAACCTCAATACACGTAGGTACAGACTTGGGATACCTCTGTATGTTAAGTGTACAAAAGTCACATATAAATGACAAAAATATGGGACAGTCCCTGGACAGTTCCAGACCCGGAACTCCTTTAAAGAAAGAGACAATAAATAAAGGGCTCTGAATCTGCTTGTGGCACAGAAAAACACAGGGAAAAAAAAAAACAGAAAAAAAAGTTTCATAGCGAAGATCCCCGTATACGTCCATGGGATTTAGTTTCTTAAACCGTGCCCTTTGCTGCCACCACGTGGCCTTGCCTCAAGACACTTTTTGATACAGAAAAATAAAGTTTCCTCCTTTCATTTATGTTTCAAATGCAGTCTTTAATAAACAAGCCATGCTGCTTATCTGTTACACAGCTCAAAATCACTGCTTAAAAGTTACTTTAAACTTTAAAAGATACATTACAATCTGTCACAAATGTTTTATTTCAAATAGTGACGCTTTCACCCAGCAGACAGCTGTATAATATATATTCAAATACCAGCAACTTCTTCATAGAATTACAGAATCATTGACGTTGGAAAAGACCTCCAAGATCATCAAATCCAACTGTTAACTTAGAACAAGTGTATTTACCACTAAACTATATCCCCAAGAGCCACATGTCTTTTGAACACTTCCAGAGATAGCGATTCCACCCCTTCTCTGGGCAGTCTGTTCCAATGCTCAACAACCCTTTCCGTGAAGTACTTTTTCCTAATATCCAATACACACCACCTTGGCACAATTTGAGGCCATTCCCTCTCATCCTGTCAGTAGATGCCTGGGAGAAGAGATGGACCCCCACCTTGCTACAGCCTCCTTTCAGGTCATTGTAGATGGTGACAGGGTCTCCCCTAAGTCTCCTTTTCTCCAGACTAAGCAACCCCAGCACCCTTAGCCACTCCTCACGTGACTTGCTCTCTAGACCCTTCACCAGCTCTGTTGCTCTTCTCTGGCCATGCTCCAGCACCTCAGTATCTTTCTTGTAGTGAAGGATCCAAAACTGAACACAATATTCAGCTTGTGCTCTTGCCTGCAAGCTACGGTCCCTACTGCTACACTTTTTTAAGGGATATATTCACACTTTTTTGGTTTGCTGCACTAAGACACATGTGAAGTGCCTTTAAAAATACTTTTAAAAACCCCCCAAATCTTGGCAACTGTAAAATATACCTTTTTTAGATATGGTTATATGGAAGAGCTTTGAATCACAGGTTTCTCAAGCCCTCAAAAGGGCTTTTGCTGTAATCATCCATGCTGATTAATCATCATGCACAATGTATGACTTTTCTACTTGTATGCCAGAAAGGGATTTTCATTGATGAGATCTAACATCTTACATAAAGAAACTTGTCAGAATCCCTCTCCTGCCAGCACCAAGGGAAAGGTGAACCAGAGACATTGCAAGGAGAAAACAAAAAAAAAAAGAGAGGAAAAAAAGAATGTTTTTCTCTTAGTTTTGTACACAGGAAGGCTTTCGTAGCCCTTGTATTTAAAGATGTGTAATCTGGGATAATCTGGGATGCCGGTGTTTCCTAGGAGCCCACAGGCACAAAGGTCAGTTTCTCTCCACAAACGCCATAACCTTCATGCAGGCTAACTCTGACCTTCATCCTGGAAACCAGACTCTCTGGTGACAGCCATTTCAGTAAGGCACTGTGGCAAAAGATATAGACAGAGCTGTTCTTTTGCACGGAAGTACAAAAGCAAATAGCTTACATTTACCCAGGAAAAAATAATGCACTCCTTGAAACACTTTATTAAGGCAACATGGAGCAGTTGGCTTTGATGATGTTTGTTGTAGAAACCTTCTTTTCAAAAGTACCACACACTGTTCTACCCCAGCTTTGAGAGGACTGATCCAGGGCCTCTGTTTTACTGATGATTTAAGTTCTGTTTTTTGAGACTGACACTGTTTGTTCCATATCCTTTCTTGCTGGAATGGAGAACCAACATGTCCATAATGAGCCCTCAGCCCACTTTGAAAAAAGCCGTGCAATTCCTTGAGCACATTATGGTCCAGCTTCCCAAAAGAATCACAACAAATCCAGAGCTGGGGCGTAAGCTCCAGGAAAGGAGAGGCTTCACCCCACAGACAGCAAGAGGGCACATTGTCTGACACCAGCTATTTTAGTACTAGACTGTGCCTATTTCAATGGATGTGGATGCTGCTGGCCACACAATCTCTTCAGTGCAGCTAATGGAAGCTTGTAACAGATACAGGAAGCAGGAATGTGGACAAGGACAAATGAAATCTGATTTCCAGACATGAGTCAGGCTTTCAAAATTCTTAATGCTTTGTCTAACAGCTAGCTGGTTTTAGTTTATGGAACATTACAAATACCAAATATAAATCTTAACATAATACCAATAATAGTATGACTATGTAAATAGGGAAGCCAGAAACCTGCAATGCTCCCCCTTTCCTCACCCTAATTATCCCACCTGTCACTGAGCACCTATTCATATTTACCACGTCGTTACAGTGATGGTTTCATGAAACAGTCGATGAGTCTGCTGCTTTACCTGCCTGGCTCAAATCAATGCATTCAGTCCTCACGTCGCAATCTCACGATTATCCCAGCTGGTCTGTGCTTGTGCTCACTCAGTGACAGTCAGTCTGCCTCCTACTCACCTTTTGCTTTATGTCACACTGGACTTTAAACAGGACTTTAAACACTGCACAATTTTGTTGACATGCTTAAGATCTGTGGCACACCACACCACAGCCCATTAAAAACCCCTCATCATATTCTGTTGGTATGGCTCTGATATTCTGCCAGGAACAAGGAATTCAATTATTTGTATTGTTCTTCAACTCATACATACTTTGGATTTCTTATTCCTTGCTGGGAAGTCTTCAGATGCTATCCCGCCTTTCATAAACAACATTACTGTGGTTTTTTTGTCCAATGAACTCATTTTATATACATTAGATGACTAATAATGTAGGTTTTCGCAGGAAAATCAACACATGAAAGTGGTGTTCATTTCAAGATATTAAGAGAAAGCAGGTCTTAAGACAGAAGCTTAATATAAAGAGGTCCATTTAAAATAAATCCATATATAATAGATAGCTGTTCATCCCTCAGCCAAACACAATTTTGCTCTGTCAGAGCACCTTATGGGAAAAAAATTAAGAACATTCTAAACTGGATCAGCAAAAATCAGTGCATAACCAAAAAAGAACTATACTACCCATTTAATATCTGTGAGCTTCCTCAAATTTAGATCTTTCAATTTCTTTTATCTTTAACTCTGAACTTCCTCCCCAGTTACAATAGTAATGCTTAATCTTGTAAACTACTCAGCCCTAACTTCAAATCAAATTTGTTTAGCGATAATTTAAAATTAAAAAAAAAAAAAGATAATGCTCATTAGTACCATGATTTAATAGTTGCTAACATTAGTCTAGGACTCCATTTTTTATAACTAATGCTTTTATGCTCTTGGCTAATTAACCAATTAAATCACTATTCTACCTAAATTCAGAAAGCAGAGGAATAAAAAAGTTTACAATAAAGTATATTCTAGAGCAAAAGAGACAAAAATAAACTCTGGAAACCTACCTCATATTCCCTGCCATTATGAGGAACAGGTTATAAATGTGAGAAAATATGAAGAGGAAGAGGATGGTACTGAAGAACATCGTCATCCAAGACCCATGGTCCTCTCGAAACATTTTCAAACGGAGCAACTGACCTGTGGTACAAAAATTATGGGAAGGCGTATTTTAGTCAGTCAGTAAATACATGTTGGCATCGTAATAAAACCAAAATAAAGTATTAAACCGTATTTCTTCCTATATCCAATTATTCCACTGTGTGTGAGTAGGACAGATTTAGCATCATGCAGGCAAACTACCCTTCTGTAGTTCAGCATGAACAGATATTATTCGTACAAAATTACAAATTACTTGCAATCCAAAGGGGGGGAAAAAAAGAATTCAACAATAACTTATTAATAGCAGTATTTTTAAGAGATGATGAGAAAAACCACAGGTCATAACGATGCATTTCAAATGCTAAAAAAGTTTACTGATTCATACATAATTTTCCTTTTTCATGTCTAAGACAGCTTTTCATGTCTAAGACAGCTTTTCATGTCTAAGACAGTGTGAAGAATTTGAGGTATGTCCACTGACAAATATTATTTGCTTCCCTAATTTAATTTGGAACTCAAATTATGAGTCTGTGTCTAGTCTAGGATCTTGTACTGTATGTTTTTCTTAGACCTAATCACTTTAATCATATGATGTGTTATTGTATTTTATTCTGCAGAGGCTACCTTTTTTCTAAGAATACTGGTGTGTCTTGCCACTTGAAAAGAAGCTCTGCTTACTCTCACCACTGGTGTTAGGTGAAACTTTTATGACATTTTTGCTGTGAACATATTTTTCCTGGGCTTTTCTTCTCTGTCATCTCTTACCTTTAGAGAATTGTTCAGAGAATTGAAAACTCCACCAGCACAAGAGATGGGAATTTGCTTTTGCAGGGCTGAGAGTGCCACAGCAGAAGCCAAGAGGGAGTAAGGAAGACAACGGATAATTCAAGCAGCAAGGTGAAGGACAGCATCTAACAAGGAGAGAGTGCAGTCTGGTGCAGAATATGTCAAAACAGGGAGAACAGATGTAATATGAGGAGCTGGACAGGAAGTAACAAGAGAAGTGATAAAGCAGACTGAGATGTGAAAAGGTCTGGGATGGAGGCAATTTCTCTGAGCTGCTTGTGGAACTGCCAAGTCCACATTTAGCATTGACTAGAGCTGGACATGGGGAAGCTATAAAGTGGGAGAAATTCATAAAAAATTTGAAGTGCTCATCAGGCAGTCAGACAGGAAGATCCCAGGACTGATATGTGCTGCTGAAGATGGAGATGCAGGTTCGGGGGAGGAAGACTTGAGGACGTGGAGCAGACATGAGCTGTGGGCTGAAGAGGTAGGATGTGAGCTCTGGATTAAGCAGCTGGAGGATGAGCGTTCTTTGACAAAGCTGAGACTTTGGAATGATGTGGGAGCCATGAGGCAGGAGAGGTGACAGGTAGGTGTAGGGAGGCTGAATGAAGCTCTGCGATGGGACAAGAGCGACATAGGTCCACAGACCAGTCCAGTAGTAGGGCAGCAACAAGGATTCTGGGAGTGAGGAAAGGTGAAGAAAGGGAAAGTGCAAACACACATATACATGCCCCAAGCCCCTGGACTCTTCTACTCTTTCACTGCTGGAAAGAATGACAGCCCCAGGCCTAGCTAGACTGAGGACGTCCAATAAGTCTGTCCTTCCCTAACGAGCAAGAGGAGGCTGCTATGGCAATAGCATATTATCCTGACTTACTGAGAGGAGGGGCTTAATGATAAAAGATATTTCCCTTGCAGTTTGATACCTGCTCTCTGAACAGCTACCATTGCATATGGAATATTACCGACACCTTGGATTAGAAACAGTACTCGCAAAATAGAGTTGTGATTTCAGGAGGTCCAGATTAATGGAGAGAAAAAACACAGCCTGGAATCTAGCCTTCTGTAAAACAGATAACTCCAACCTTTCTAAAACAGGTAAGAGAAAGATTTACTAAATATTCATTGCACCTGTACTCTCCAAGGCAGTGTTTTTTCCCATTTAGTTATTACACAATGATTAATACACACAAATATGTATAAATGTCATATTCTTAAAATAACTTCTTCATAAATACTGTCTTCAGTAGACAAATTCTTCCACTTCCATTTTCCTGCTACTGTAGCTTATGTTTGCCATATAGGACTTCATTAACTCTTAAGCAGGATTCATCGACATAAATTTTTAATGAAAGAAATAGTACTTTAATCACAATACTGATATATGAAGAAGAAAGGAATTGGAAATTAGCACAATCTTCCTACCTAACTGCATAAAATGTTGCAGATATTACTTATTGTTCCCACCGTACCAGGTATGTATAACATGCCAAATGTGGTTGCACTAAAATATGTTAAATGATCCACCTAATGCTCACATTGTTTTATACATCCTTTCATATCAATTCAGTTGAAATAAAAATGGGTTGCAGCAGATGACTACCTAACAGGTAAGTTGTTAAAGTAAAAATTGCAAATAATGCTTATTATTTCTATAACAAAACCTAAGACTCTTTATAATGCTTTTTTTAAATAAAATGAGCTAAAATGTCACCCTTTGAAAGCACACATAACAAATATTGGGGGGTGTCAATGGTCAGAACTTTGGAAAACCTATCCGGTAACTGGAATAGATTTGTACTAGATTAAAATACAATTGCAAACAGACAAGCAAAATTCTCAGAGTAATTCCAAAAAAATAACACAGTTCATGTAAAATTAGGGCTTTTACCATAAAGAATAGCAAACAAAAAGCAGCAAGGGGCAAAGACAGCAGATAAGGAATAACATTGCACACAATAAGCTTTTAATTCGTCTTAACTTTCCTTTTTTGTTTTGTTTTTTTTTTACTTCAGGAAAAATTAGTTGCTGATTACAACCTTGTTAAAAATGTAAAATAAACCCCAACAGGTATGACAGAGAAGAACATGGTTATTAGGATATATTTACACATACAGAATTATATACTTAAAAAACCCCAAATAAATGTGTGAAGCCTAACGGACCTTTGAAAAGGCACGTTAAATGCCATATGAATGACTGCCAGTGACAAACTGAGAATTAACTATGTACAAAAATCAAGATTCTACTGTCATAATGTTTCCTAGCTCCCCCAGACGTTTCCTCAAAATGTAATTTTTTACTGCAAATGAGTCTTTTTATCTGCTCCAAGGCTTTGGAGAGCACATCAACGGTACTAGGGGAGCACAGGGTAGAAGAGATTTCAGGCTTTAGGGTGCTGCAACAAACCAGGCAATAACCAACCAGAGTTTTTTTTTCCAGCCCAAGAGAAGAGACAACTCAATAGGTAGATACAAAAAATTGAGTCAAACAGGTCACATTTTTAAAAACTAAAGCTTTTCTAGTATCTTTAGATCCACAGCCTCTAAGATGGTTGCATTCATTAAACTGCAGAAGCAGAAACGAGGAACATTAAATTCTTACCCACGTATTTAGCATGCTTTCTTGTCTTAACTGTGAGTGACAGAAATCATAAACTTCAACCCTTTCCTAGGCATATTTGTAATATTCTAACACCCAGCTCTTCATTGAATCAGACATGTTCCTTTAATTGTGGGTGCCCTGTCAAGGGATTGCTCTTTCTGCCCACTTAGTGTTCAAGGTCATCTCCATCAACTGTTCAACTGAAACATTAAGCTCAGTTACTGGGAAGTATTTTTTAACCTTGAAAACCAATTCTACTTACATCAAAGTTTGGCAAGTCTGATTTTAGTCATGCACAATATAATGCCGTGGTGCTGTTGCTCATTCCACCCCACTACCATATGCATATGTGTGTTGGCTGGCTTTGCTTAAGAATACATGGACTTAGCAGTGAATACTTTAATGTTCAGAAAAAGAACGTTTTCTTAAAATATAGATGCAAAATTTTGGATTTGAACTGTGAAGACAACCCAGTCGTATTCTGTAGCTCGAGTTATTCTGTTGGTGCTAAGATAGTAGTCAGAAAACTTGCTATTGTCTGAGATAAAAAAAAAGTCACTTCTGAAAATTATTACAGCACATATTTTCTGGACATCAGGGTAGCTCCAATGGCCTCAGCAGAGAGCAGGGCATGCTACCTGTCTCCCTGCATGCAGTCAGACTGCATCCTTGATTGTATAAGGCTTTAAATTTTTCTGATGGAAGACCAGGAGATCCTGGAATAGCACCAAACTGGAGGTGAAACCCCTTGTCTTCTCCTCTTGCTTATTAAATTACCTCAGGAAAGGTTCTTTTTATCTCTGCACCTGTTCCCCTGCATCCACCCTGTAAGTCACTCACTTCAATTGCAAAGCACACTGGTTCAAGAATCTAGTCTTATTTATGGTCTCTAAGCTCTTACTAGAATGCAAAGAATTAACGGGAGACAGCAAAAATATTTCAGAAAATTCAAATAGGAATCCCAAGGTAGACATGTGGGAAATGCCCTCCATTTAGACCTACCCATAGCCCTTGTCCAGAAGCTGAATGAGATCAGGAACCTGGCATTACAATTCCCTTATGCAGCCATGGCCATACTGTTTGTAGCCAGTTTGTGACTTATTTATACTGCCAACACAACTTGGAATCCAGTGTCTGGGGCCTTCATTTGTAAGTATTGAAAAGGAAGGCAGAGAGGTAGGAAATGCCATCCAATTCCAAGAATGCATGAACTCTAGCCAAGAGGATTTTAGGAAAATATAAATTTCCTATACATATTCAAACTACTTTTAATTGAACATATCATGAGAAAACGTTACTTAACTATGTTTCACATTTTAAAGAATTTACAGGGATATCTTATAAAGTTCAGTGGAAGAAAAAAAATTACACAGTTTGTGTATTTTTTTACATTCACAAAGGCTAAGGAGAAGGGAAAGTATGGCTACCCTAGGTTAAAGTCCAGTGCTTCAATACTTTAAAAAATACATTTGTAGAACAAACACTCCCCACCTGTGAAATACACTCTGAGTAGAACAGATGGTTTTCTATCTACATTCATTTCCTGGAAAGTCATTTGACTGCCTTTGTTGCTGAGCTTCTGGAGAAACCACTTTCCTTCCTAATTTTGTTGAGTACAATCTAAACTAGCTTTTTGTCAGGTAATTGAGTGGACTATAAATTTGCAAAGCACAATAATGCAGTCTTTATTTAGCAAGTCTTCACTGCAGCTCCTGTTTGTTATATTTTGACTCGTGTATGTGAACATACCTTTGGAAAAGTCTTATTAAGCTTGACATGAAAGCAAAACATTAAGTTAGAAAAAAGTCACTATTATCAACTTAATGGTTGAAGATGCTTCAAAATTTTCAATGAATCAATAACATTCTGAAAAGGTCCTTTCTTCCATTCAAAGTGTGGCCTGTAGGGATGAAAATTTTATTCTGTCATCCTAGCAAGCCCTGTAGTGGACTCTGATCTATAAATCGCTGTTTGGATGATCTTCATACAAAGCTTCTGCTTGGAAAGACCTCACGGTTTGGCATCTACTACATAGTCTGGAAATTTTCTAGAAACATAACAAACTGCAACTGGTGACAGCTCATTCTGACAGAATATTCCAGCCTTTGGTTTTATTAGGAGTAAAAAAATCATTGGAATTAAGCATAAGACTTTACAAGCATTAAAAACTTGCTTTGAAAAATACATTGCAGATCTATATTCCACATATTCCATAATGGGAATTGATACAAAGTAGGCCATAAAGAGTTAGACAAAAAGAATATTCTCTAACCCTACCATAAGCAAAATCTTTTAATCCTGGCGCAAATATTTACAGAAGAAAATCAAAGAAAAAGATCCAAAAAAGCACCTTGTCTAGCACTATAGATGGAAAAGTTTCTGTGGCCTTCACTAAAAGCAGAACTTCACCCTCATTTGTTTTGATGCTGTTTTCTTGATCTCAGTCACAGCTCACTGCACAGCTGCCCACATTAAACCTGCCCCTAGGCCCCATATGGATACTCAAGGCAATCAAAGCAATGACGGAATGAGCATGGGCAATTACTGTCCTTCTGTCACCTCCTCTGCTTTTTCCAAAGATAGATACAGACACATTAGTGGCCAAGGGACACTGTTTGCACTTCAGAGTGCATGCTTTTTTTCTCTCATCCATCCTACACTACAGTAAATAGCAGAGAGGAAAGTACATAAAGCTTTGCATATAAGTTCGTGAAGATCTGCTTGTGCAGGTGTTGCAGAGTAAGCTGTGTTACCTACTTAGACTTTACATTTTTTTCAGATAGAGGAGAGAGGTTGTACATTATACAATGTTCTGAATTCTTCTGCCCGTTCCAACACACTGAATTTAACTTATAATTTTTGAATTTTAAATTCAATGTATCCAACTCAATTTTTATTTTAAAGGCTATTGGTCTCTCTTTTCCCTTCAGGCATACTCCGTGGACAGATGATGAATGGTACATGCATTATTTTCATTTGCAACAGAAATCCCAAGCTGGAGTGGTACTGTTATTTGCTGATTGTGGTTTGCCTTTTCACTTTATTAACAGGATTTCTAGGCAATATACTTGCACTACGACATTACGCTTACTGCATGAAGACATGGACTACCAATACCGTATTTCTCTTTAATTTGGCACTGTGTGACTTTGCTTGGACTCTCATGGCACCTTTCTCAGTGTATTATAATACCCAGAAGCCAGCTGTCTATTTCAGTCAAGCGTTCTATCAGATCATAGAACTGTTTTTTAGTGTCAATATCTATGGAAGTGTGTATTTCCTGACGCTCATCAGCTTTGACAGATACATAGGTGCTGTTCATCCCATCACTTCACTGACGTGGTGGGACAAAGAAAAGGCTGTGTTTTGTACCATCGGGGTATGGATTTTCGTAGTGATTGCATCGATGCCTGAGATTTACTACGCAGTTGCAGCTAGAAGACAGCATGAAATCATAAATTACCTGGATAGCACTGAAGAACCATTACACTTTGAAGCGCTATTCACAGTCTCCAAAATTGTATTGAGATTCTTAATTCCAGCCTCGGTCATCTTTACATGCTATGTGTTGACTCTGAAAGCCTTACTACAACTCAGGAAACGTCAGCAAAGAAGGAACAGACTTGTTAGGCCTCTCTTACTGATTTCAGCTGCTATGATTGTATTTGCTGTTTCTTTCACACCTTACCATGTCATGATGATGGTGATACTAATTTACAGAATTAATTGTCAACCGCCCTGTGGGAATTTAAGCACATTAAGTGCCATTTACAATGTCACAGAGATCATCTGCAGCATCAACAGTTGCCTTGACCCAATCATTTTTACAATAGCAAGTAAGACATATTATGAAAGAATTAAAAGTATAAAATGTCATCCCAAATGCCAGTGCTGCTGTTGTCTGACAGGAAGGGTAAGGGACATCACTCTGTCCCTGAGAACAATGACTTGAACACCAGTCTACAAAGACTTGCATCTCCAACTGCTCATTTGGCTTTGTGTCATCTGACCCATTTAGTACTTGGCCTCCTGTATTCTACAGATACCTCTTGAATAAGCAAGAATACACAGAAATGCAGAGAAAAACTTAACATGAAAAAAACCACTAGCAGCTCCTAGCTTTATAGAATTGGCATTTTAAATATTGCTGTCATACATGCACAATTTATTGTGAAATAATACTTCTATCTGTATGTACATGCAACGTGGAATAAAAAATGATGAAAAGTTCTGAGTAGCTCCTTTAATTCTGGGCAAGAAAAAGTACTGTGAGATTAAGAGCAGACAGCGTTGAGGAGCCTTCTTACAGTTTCTGCTAATTATTTCTTCATTTGCTTGTAAGTGCTGCTGCAGTTGTGATTGTGCAATTAATAACTGTCATAATGCTTACAGCTGAACTGCTTGAGCATTTGCAGAGAGGCTTTCTACAAGTACTTCATTTTAATGCTGCTTGCACTAGAGTTCCACTGGCAGTGGAACCTCATTAACCCAGGAAAGAGCAGCACATTTCCAAAAACAAACAAATAAAACATAAATAGTAAGATAAAGTCCCTGAGGATAGTCAGAGCCACAGTGAATCTGCTCATGAAATAAATAAGCATGGATTAGAGAGCTTTGCTAAGTCTTCTCCCAGGCAGCAGGGGTTCCCCCAAACCCCGGGCAACTACAGCTGTTTGTGATTAGTGTTCTGCTTCAGGAGAGCCTGTGTTCTGCCATGAGCTCTGATCTCCTCAACAGGGAGAAGTGTGCACTGGAAAAGCTCTGAAATAAAAAGGTGGCTGAGCTGCAAGGAGAGTAAGAGATGCCATTACACAGTAGTGCCGCTTCTCCTGTTCCTTTGGCATCACGGTTTCAGGACAGTCCAAGATAAGTAGACTACAATGCATTTTAATCATTCAACCAGCACAACAGTCATCAGAACATCCACCTTCAAGAGTCATTAAATACGTGTTCTTTCATCACATTGTATGGGCAAAATAATCATGTTCCAATAATCAGCCACCGGCTGACTTGTTTTCTTGCCAAGTTCCACGCATTACCTTGTTAATTATGAAAGCCCATGTATCAGTGAACACACTAACTTTACTTTCAGAAGTTACTGATGACGAAGTAGATTTTAATATACTTCGTACAGTGTCTTAATTCTTTAATTTCCACAGTTTAATATTATTTTATCCTTGCATGTATTAGAAAATAATTTTATTCTACATGGGCACTGAATCTCCCTTGTTCTATGTTTCAATTGTATTGACTAAATATATATGCATAAAATCTAGAACAACTTTTAATGTCTGTAACTGTGACAAGAAAAGAAACTGGTCTTGATAATCTGAAACACTTTACAAGTGTTGGGATGTACTGATACACTCACAGAATCCCACAGAAAAATTGCATGCCTGTGTGTACTCACCTCATTCTAAGCACTGCTTCTTTCCTTTGGTATTTCTTAATATTTCAATTTTTCTTACTTTAAAAGAAAAATATTCTTTTTTTTTTTAATTTCTCTATTGGAAACACGAGAAAATTATTAACATTGCATTGGCTTCTCTGCTTAAAAAGAGAGCTTTTTAACTCATGAATGGGCACCCATGGGCAATTAACTACACGTATACATGTACACCTCAGACTTATACAGAAACAAAGGCAATGCATTTACTAACAAAGGTGATCTCAGCAGGAGAAAAGGAGAGATTAGTGTGAAGCTCTGGGCTAAATGAGTTTATTGCTCCCACCAGATTGCACCCAAACTTGGAAACTGTAAGCTATTTCCAAAATCAAACACTTGCCACTTTTATCTTTCAATCTGTATTTAAAGGTACAAATAATCTGGGAAGCAGGAATTCTCGGCTTTTACTCAGCTTCTAATGTGTGAGCTTTTTCAGGAGAGACAACAGTAGCTTAGACCAGAAACTTGTCTAAATTTCTTGAGATTTTTAATAGAAAGAGAGTTGTTTTTCAGTTCAGACAGCTAGTTTTATTCTCATCGGGTAATCACTACTATGTAGAAGTTAATGTTACTATTACATATTAAGCAAGTGTCATTAGAAAGATATGTTGTTAAAGAAGAAAGAAACACTCAAGTCCAAAGAAATTGTAAAAAGCATTATCAAACTCACTTCCTGAATTTGGAAAAAAATTGGATGTTTCCTCTTGGAAGTGCTGCTTTACAAAACATGTGAATGAAGACTGTGCTCAAAAGTACCCAGAGCTGGAAAAAATAAAATTAAAACTTTTGATTAAAATTTGGATTGAAAGTCTCCAGTGAGCTGAAGACAAATACAGCAATTACAGAGCTTCACAAAAAACCCTTCCACAATTCGAATGCAATGCCTTTTGCTACCAGGATAAATGCATATTGCAGAAATTGCCAAGCAAAGTCTGGCATTTCTCTGCCTGCATTTCACAATGCAAAAAGAAAAATTAACGCAACAGTAAGGAAATGCTTTAAAATCAATGTGAGTCTGACAAAAAACCAAAAACAAGGCTAGGTAGAACTTTCACTCTGGTCAGGTAATTAGGACATAAACGCATTTAACTAAGTAAGGATGGCATTTATATTTTCAGTGTGACTGACCTGTGCAATGTATTCAAATAGAAAGATGCAAAATGAGATGCTTTTTCCTCTTCTGTCGGCATCAGCCTACCAAAGAGCCGCATGGACCAGGGCACACAGCATGGAGCTATGCCAGCGACTGTCATCATGGGCCTGGGAGAGTATCAAGGAGCACTTACTGTGCTGTGCCAGTGACCAGGGAAGGACTGGGGAAGCAAACAGGCAGGCATCTGTTTTTGCAAGAGTTAATCCAGACCTCAGCCAACTCAGAAGATAAAAATTACAATAAAATAGTATATATCTAACCTGTTTTCCTTCTATGACAGGGTCACCTGTTTGGTGGATGAGGGAAATGCTGTGGAGTCTCCACAGACTTTTGTAAAGCCTTTGTCAGTTTCCCATAGCATTATCCTGGAGAAAATGGCTGTCAGATTTGGACTGGTGCCTAGTTTGCTGGGTAAAAATCTGGCTGCACGGCCAGA
>VZTA01008442.1:0-28602 GCA_013398855.1 Mohoua ochrocephala | reverse complement strand
ACCACAAACAAAATAAACAAAAACCCAAACAAACAATAAAAAACCCTTCTATTTTAAGTTTTCTTATAACTTTCATAATTCAGCCAAGACCACAAAAGTTAGCAATGAAGGGCCAAGTCTGAAAGTCCATGCTTAACTCCACTTTAGGAATCCATTGCAGTTCCTTAAGGTCCTGTGCTTAAGAACCTTTTCTTGAGGACAGAAATTTTATCCAATGTTCATTCATATGTCTATATTTTAAAAAAAAACTTTGTTTTATAGCCTGATAGGCAAAAGGGAAACTTGGTTGCTGGAGAACTCCACACTGCACTGTACAAAACAAATCCTCTACCTAGCCACTTATGAGAAGAAATCATTCACATGGGTATTACCTGCACTGTACTACAAGAAAAACATCTGTGAATATTATTTGACAAATTGATCACTAAATGAGCCATTAGCTTGCAGGGTTTTTGGATTGCCTTAGGAAAGGAGGGTGCTGTATAGCACAAAGGCTTACAGATGCAAAACACCGATTGGAAAAAAAAAAATTGTTCCAGAAGAAAAGCAGTAATAAAACAAGCCTAGCATGAAAATGTACGCTTTCTAAAAAGTAAGCCATTTATGAGAAGCAGTAGTAAAACTGCTTAATTCTTCTGTGCCTCTGGGGAGAAATCTAAGCCTTTTGAGAAGTGATGGAGAGAAAAATGAAGCCAATGGTGTGTTTGTCAGTGAGAGAATGCTTTGGAAACAAAGTTAGTAATTTTACTATTCCGGCTTGCCAAGATCTGACAGGTGTGTAGTTTCTTATTGTTCTGAAAGGCAGCCAAAACCCACAGTTTAATATGCATCTGTGTCTTCATAGTAGGGGAGAAAACAGCTGTCTCTCCTGCGCATGATACAAGATGATAGAAATATTGAGACACACTCTTCTTTACAGTATCTTACCATCATTTTCATGGCTTCGTTTGATCTTTCAACAAAGCACATAGCTGGAAGGAAAAAAAAATGCTGCAGCCCAGATCAGATCAGACATGATGTGGCAAACTCTGCTCCCACAAACAGTTATTATTTCACAGAGCCTAATCACCTCAACGAGATTTTTTCACATGAACAAGGGTTGACAGATTAGAGACCTATTTTCAGCACAGCAGATCCAGACTTTCTACAAAAAAGTCCATTAAACTTGTAAGTAAACAAAAGCAGGGAAATACCAGGTTATTTCAGATAAACATGAGTTAATAATTTCCAACCATTCTTAAAGAATGACTCCCATAAATCCTTCAGTTTTCAAACTGCTGAGAGATGTCTGTGATTAATAAAGCCTTTGAACACAAAAAGTTTCCTTACACAAGAATTATGTGCATTTTTCTGTTATATGTAGCAAAGCAATTTTTTAAATCCTAATTCCCTCGGGAAGGTAAAAAATATGAATATGTTACACACACACAGAGTACCAGATACAATAATTTGCAAGAAATATTAGGCTCTGTGGATCAGATTTCCTTTCTGTGTAGAAGTACACTACAATGTTAAAAGCTCATGATAACTGGCTGGCATATTGCCAATTGAATATGCATAAAATGTCGGCATGGTGTCCAGGCTTGTATGATTTGATAATCTGACAGATGTAATTTAAGCAATATGACTTGAAAGTTCTATATTTACCAGAATGTGAGAAGATGGATTATTAAACTCCTTCAAATACTTGGAAATTTCGGAATTCTCAGAAAAATGCTAATACTTCAGAAAAATATTGGGCTTGACCAGCAAGCTTCTAAAAGCTCAGCAAAACTTACTATAAGAGAAAGGTCCTCTAGGCCTATGTGGTACACACATAAATACACTTATTTTGTCATCATGTTAAAAGTGTCAAACAAAAAGACTCAATTGCCAAAAAAATTAGGAAAGTCAGAGATAAGCACAGAATAATTCTTAGACTAGGAGACAGAGGTGTGGTTTTTTCACTTCATTGACAGCAGCCTCTGACACATAAGGAAGTGATTTCATTATCAGAAACTATTTTTGCACTGAATTTTAATATAAGCAGGAAACAAAAACTTGGTAATTTATTCTGCTGGATAAAGATGAACATTACTGAATTAAGACCTACAGAAAGTCACACACTGAAAACTCTTCCACCTTTAATAGTTATTCACTATATTTTTGATAGTCCTACGTGATCCCAAGTCTTTAAGTGCTTGTCCAAGATAAACAGGTACAAGGTACCAGCATGCGTGATCATCCTTTTCGCAGTGCTCCTAGAGACTGTGAAAGCTGCAATGAGAACATCTTAACAAACAGAACAAGAACAGATTCAGAATTACCGTCTCCTGCTGAAATTTCTTCTCAGAAAGAGCTGTTCTGCTCCACTTTAAATTCCCTGGGCTTGGGGGTAAGGTCAGACTATTAAGTAATAGATGGAAAGTGAGAATTACCCTTCCAAATCTATATAAAAGAAATTTAAAAGAAAATTAAAACATTCATATCCAGTGTCTCAAATAATTTGTGTAAAACTCATACTCTCCAATTATTTTTTGAAATCAAATTAGTTCATTAAAAAAAAAAAAAAGGGAGAAACTGCTTCTTCCAGTTTTCATTTCTGTGCTTCTCAGCACATGACAGCACAACAGTTCCAGCGGACATGACATGAATGTGTGCCTGACATGGTTAAAGTCAGATGTGCCCTGGTGTGGTTTTGGAATATGGACAGGATATGACCTAAAGCTGCAACATGATGTCAGACATCTTTCTATAATTGCACTTTCAAGTCTAGAAAACAAACATAAGAAATGAAAGAACATGCATGGTCTTGATTTGGCTAAACAAGTCAGCTGAAGCTATACTGTCTGATCCTGAAGACATCACATGTATCACCTATCCCTTTCTATGTCATCAGCAACATGCCAGTCATCTTTCATGTTTAGAAACAAAAAGAGGCTGGTTACATTTTTAAACTCCTTATAATTATGTTTAAGATTGTGAAATAATAAAGAATTGCTTTTCAAATGCACTGATGAAGGAAAACAAAGGACTGTTAGCCATATTGTTCAACCTCTCTTATCCTAAAATAAGGGCTGGTAGCCTTAGCTAAGTACACTACAGCAACTGAGCAAATAACTGTTTAAACTAGAATGTTGAAAATTAGTCATCAACTGTCATATTCTTGGCACAAAGAGAAGATAAAAAGAGTATTTAGAAGCCTGCATTTCCCATAGAGACCTGTCACAGTCTATTCCAAGGCGCATAATGTAGGAGAGGTATTACATCTACGGAGATCCTCAAGACCCAGTTAAACTACCTCCAGGCCTGGTTTATCTCATCGCAATCAATGAGTGGGTTTACCAGGATTGATAAATCCTATTCTGGTGTTCCCACCGCTACAGGTGCCTTTCCACATAAAAAGACCTCAAGTGTCCTAGTTCCAATCACAATCTATATGTTATAAGCAAATCCCCATTTGACAAAAAAAACCCAAACCAAACCCAAGCATCAGTGTCTCCCTTTCAATCAGAATTTTAAATACACTACTTCATCATATGAAAACCCGGAAGTATAGACCTGAACATGCTGCATCCACACACAGAAGAACATGTGAACATAGACACAAACTCCACCTCAAAAAACTGATGTTCTACCCCTATGAGCCACTGAAGGTTAGTTTTTCAACTTTTCACAGCAGACTTGGCCAACAAAATGCCAGAAAGCATTTCTGAGGTTTCATTGCCAAACTCCAATTCAAAATCAGCTTTAAGGATTAAGGTGCTTTTTTTTTTTTAAATAATTTTGAGCAAGGTAAGCCACTTGTGTAGTAGTGTTCTGTGCAAAGGAAGAGAAATGAATAACATATTAACATTTCAAAGCTTGGCTTGCAAACTGAAAATAGTGGTTGAATAAGAATGCAATCCCGGAGTTAAGTAACTTCAAGGACAACAAAATTAAGGCATTTTTTGTCCCACAGGTGCAAGCAGAAAAGGAAAATGCATTTTTTGTGTCCACAAATCTCAATTACAAATTAGGCAGTGCAGTTAAGATACTTACAATATCATGACTTGGAAGGACCCATGAAGATCACTGAGGCCAACTCCTACCTCCACACAGGGCAACTTAAAAATTAAACCATATATCCCAGAGCATTGGACACTAACAGACTTGCAGAAGTGACCACTTCTCTGTGGAGCTTGTTCCAGTGCCTGGCCATCATCTCAGTGAAGAACCATTCCAATCTGAAGAACCAATATCCAATCTGAACTTCCAATGATGCATCTTTAAGACATTCCCTTGAAATTTATCACTGAACACCAGAGAGAAGAGATAAGGACCCCTATTCCACACCCCATCATGAGGAAGTTGTAGACTGCAATGCAGTCTCCCTCCAGTCAGTCTCCTCTTCTGCAGGCTGAAAAAAGCTGGTCTCCTCAGCCACTCCTGGTAAGACATGCCCTTTGGTCCTTGTACCATATTTGTTGTCTTTCTTTGGACATATTGTCGTATTTTTATATCTTTACATTGTGGACCCCAAACTGCACACAGTACTGAAAGTGAGACCACACTAGTGTTGAGCAGAGTGAAACAATCACTTCCTTTGACCCGTTAGCTATAATGCGTTTAATGTGCTTCAGGATATGGCTGGCCCTTTTGACCTCCAGGGGACATCATTGGCCCACATTGAGATAGATGACTGCCAGCCAAAACCCCCATTCCCTTTCCGCAAGACTGTAGCTGCCTGTCCCCCAGTCTATATGTACATACAGAATTACACCATCTCAGGAACAGAATGTAACATATGTTCTTGCCAAAATTCACACAGCTGCTGACTGTCTAGCATTCTAATCTATTAAGATCTATTTCTAAGGTCCCTGTATCCTCGAGGGTATCAATGGTTCCCCCTAGTTTAGTATTGTCTGCAACTACTTACTGTGCACTCAACTCTTGTGTCCAGGTCATTAATAAAACAACCACACAGAACTGGCTCTAAAATTAAACCTAAAATTTAGGGGAACACCACTACTGACAGGCCACCAGCTAGATGTTATCCCAAATACTACAACTCTTTGAGCCCCATCTGTCAGTCAGCTGTTCACCATCGTATTATGTACAAAGAAATTTTGTACAGAAGGATTCTGTGAGAGATAGTGTCAAAAACTAAACTAAACTAAGCTAAGCTAAACTAAACTAAACTAAACTAAAATAAACTAAACTAATATAACATACAAAAAACCCAACAACTAAACAACCCACATCCACTGCCTTCCCTTTTTCCACTAGGCAGGTAACTTTATCGTTAAAGAATATCAAGTTAGCAAGGCATGACTTTCCCTTCATGAACTTATTGTTGCCTTTGACTGATGACTGCATTGTCTTTCAAGTGTTTTTCAGCAGCTCCCATAGTAATCTTCTCCAAGCACTGGAGTGAGAGTGACAAGCCTAGAATTACAAGGGTCATCTTTCTCACTAATCTGGAAAATTGCTACCTCCCAGTCAGCAGAGATGAGACCTCCCCAGATTCCAAAACTTGATAACTGAGAGAGATCTTGCAATGACATTGTCCAGTTCTTTTGGTACCCTGGGATGAATCCAACTGGGGCCCATAGATTTATGTACAATGGTTGCAGCAGCAAATTCTGCATAAACAACTGTGAGTCTATCCCTCTCCCAGTCGTGGCGCTCAGACTGACAGCTCCTGTCAGGGCCCCATTTTTGACGATAAAGGACAGAGGCAAAAGTGGCATGAAATACCTCAGTTTTATCTTCATTCACCTCTCTTTGTGAGGTGAAAACCAACACTATCAGGTAATGGACCTGATAAATGTTTTATTTAGTCCTCCTTTTACCATGAACGTGCCTTAGAAAGCCTATTTTTTTACCCACCACAACACTGACTTACTTCAATTCCAACTGAGCTTTCATCATATAAATTTTCTCCTGAATGAAAAAGAGCACCTCTGTAATCCTCCTGTGTAGCCTGACATGCTTTTCAAGTCCATACAATTTCTTTTCCACCTAAATATTCAGAGTCAGTATTCAGAGTTCAATGTTCAGTTGCCTGTTTAGCCCACCCAGCCTTCTGCTCCACATCCTTGATTTTCCAAACATGGGAATTGCCTTCTCCTGGGCTCTTAGAAAGTCCCCAGTATTTATGGACTCAGAAACCCTTGAAAGCAGATTCCCTACTAGCCAGTTCCTTGAGCAGCCTGCTCTTAGTAGCACCTCTGCTAACTGCTTTTTTCGTAGTGCCAAATATCTTAAACTTAACAGCTTCATAATCACTGTAGCCAAGACAGCCAGCAATCTTCACTTCACCCATCAGAGCACTTCCAGTTAGAAACAACAGACCTAGGAGGGCACTTTCCCTATTCAGTTCCCTTAGCACCTTTATCCAAAGTCATCTTCTATGTGCTTCTGGACCTGGACAGGAGGACTGGGCCCATGCAAATTTTCTGAAGGACAGCAAGGACAAGTTCAACATCCTATGCCTGGCCCAGGGCAACACCCAGACTAAGCACAGACTGGTGGATGAAGGGTTTGAGACCAGAGAAGGAAAATAACTTGGGGAGATTGGTGGATGAGAGGCTGGACATGACCCAGCCATGTGCACTCACAGCCCAGAAAGCCAAACATGTCCTGGGCTGCACCCAAAGCAGCGTGGGCAGCATGGTGAGGGAGGGGATTTTGTCCCTCTGCTCTAGTGAGACCTCACCTGGAGTGCTGTGTCCAGCTCTGGGGTCCTCAGCACAAGAGAGACATGGACCTGTTGGAGTGAGTCCAGAGCACAGCCAGGACGATGATTATCGGGTGGAGGAAATGTTGAGAATTGGAGTTGTTCAGCCTGGAGAAAAGAAGGTCCCTGGAAGACCTAATTGTGACCTTTTGATGTTTGAAAGGGGCTCATAAGAAGCATGAAGAGAGAATTTAACTAAAGTCTGTAGTCGCAGAACAAGGACAACTGATTTAGAGCAGGGGTTGAAGTCCCTATAGACTGATCTGTAGTAAACTCCCACAACAACATCTGTTTTATTTGCTTTTCCTTTAATCCTAACCCAAAGGTTCTCAACCATGTCGCTTCCAGCTGCAAACACTGTACAGTCTGACCCCTCCTTTACATGGGGCGTTACCCCTCCGCCCCACCTGCCCTGCCTGTCTCTCCCGAAGGGTCTATAACTGTCCTTCCCAGCACTGCAGCCGCAGGATTCTTCCCACCACTGAGTCTCACTTAAGCCAGCTCTGGGACTGAGCCAAAACTTCCAGTTCCTCTTGTTTATTCCTCATGCTGTAGGCGATCGTGTACAAGCACTTGAAATGCTCTCCACTGGATTTGGTGCATCTTGGAGCAGACATAAAGCTCTCACCTGCACACGGTCACTCATTGTGCTGTCCCAGAGCTTGTCACTGGTAACCATGTCCAGCCTCACACTTCTGCAGGGTCACCTTCCCAAGCAAAGACTGTGGCTTCTGCAGAGGGGGCGGCCAGCACCTTTGGCAGTGCAGGGCTCCGACACTTAAGTGCAGCACTTCCAACAACAGACCACAGCATGTGCCAGCTGACACCTTGATCCTTGGAAAGAAAAGCCATCCTGAAGAGACAGGTCAGTTCTTTTGCCAAGTGCCACCTTGCACAAAGCTGCAATGATGATGCCAGACTCATTTTCTTTGGGGCTTCTGCTTGTCCCGATGGCACAAACATCATCTTGAGAGCTCCAGGACGGAGAAGTCATGGGGAGGCCTACTTCTTGTTTCACTCTACTCTCCTGGGAGCTGCAATGGCATAGGAGGGAAGCATGTCAGGGCCGAGCAAAGGGTGCAGAGCAGAAAGAGTACCTGATGTAGAGCAGGGCTTTGTCCACCTTCCTGATGTGCCATGTAAGATGAGTAAGGATAAAAATTTGGGCATTTTAGTACTTTATGTCCCTGAGGTTTTTTTATCTTCCTCTCCAGCACAGACCATGTCCCTTACCAGGGCTCATCTGGGTCATTTTTGAGTACCCCGCTCGGCAAGAGAAACAGTAGGGATAAGTTCTCTGGATCCACAATTAGAAGTATTCATTGAATAAGAGACTAAAATACATAGATGACATATAAGACTTTTTACTTTTTGCCTACATATCACATTCATGTATCTGTATCTTCTTCCCAGCAAGTCATGCATGCTATTATCCATTTTCACATTATCCTGTGCATGTCTTATCCTTAACAGTGAGAACCGAGTCTTCTGTTCCTACCTTTACTGTCTATGTTTGTCTTCTTTTTTTTTTTTAATAAATTACAGCTTTCTTTCAAAAAAAAACCAAATATATTTCTGTAAAAGCAACTGGAAAACTCTTTAAAAGGGCCTAGGTAAAGTGGGAGTCTCCCACAGGCATGTTTGTTTTTATAATGTACTTTGCACTCAGAAAGTCAGATGATGTCATGACTATTCCATGATCTTGGTGTGTTATGTAAGGAAAAATAAGTAATTTCCTCCATTATTTATAAAATGATAGAATGACCTGTGAATACGTATGCATACAATGAGGTAAATTCAGAATTCAGTATTCAGCAATTCCTACCATCTGGTGTATTTTCATTTGCACCTTTCCTGGGCTGCTGCTGAGCACATCACCATTCCAAAGAGGGTTTTTGTTTAAAGTGCTGACTTTAAGCATTTCCAACCTTATGCTGGACAGGAAAAATATAAATACACTCCATTCCCTCCTCTTTCTAAAGCTTCCTCAAACTTCCATTTGTGACTGTTCTTAATGTTTCTGAAAATGGGGCATAACTGTTAGCTGACAAATAAATGTCTGAACTGAAGTCAGATGATTTTTTATAATAGAAGAGCAGGAACTTACCCAGAGTAGTCAGATGCTTCACTCAGATGGATATTACAGGCATTTTTACACTCCGGTCTCAGGAAAAAGAGTTATGAAAAATTGGATCTCTTTTGCATGTCAGTGAAGGCTGTTCAGTGATTTGAGTTGGATAATTGACTTGCTCCATTTCGGAGTGTAAACACTCACCTTATAATTAAGGATCAGATGAAAACAGCTGGCAGCAAAATTATAGGTACTGGAAAACAGGAACTACAATGAGTCACTGCCACAGGGACTTTAGCTTCCGTGTCAACAGAATTTGATATTTGCAGAGGGAGTAAGTGGTTCTGAGGACCAAGCACTGGCTCATAGGTACAGCTTTCAAAAGTGAATCTTCATCCTAAGAGCTTCTAAACATGAACTAAGGCTGTCAAGGAAAGCAGAATAGATAAGAATATACCATTGGCCATTGGAAATTTTTACCCTTGTGTCAGCCTAACTGGCAATTAGTGATGTGTCTTCTCCTTTCCAGTGTTACAGAGGATAAGTCAGTGGCAAGACAATGACAGAGCATCTATCATTATTATTTCTGGTCATCTTGTGTTCTATGGCACAAAGACAAAACCTATAACTACAGATATCCAAATCTGTATTTCACCTCTATACCTTTAATGATGAGAAACCACGTCAATCCTAGACACCAATACACAGAAGCTGTTAGCTTTCCACTCCCTTTTACCTTTTTCAGGAAAAAAATACAACCAGATTGTACTGTGGTCTTCTCCTGAGGGAGCCACAGTGGCAGCACACACTCCAGTCTGGAGCCCATGGCAGATGAACATGACTTCACTTCCAGACCCACAGTAGAAAATGGACAAGCTCAGCCCAAGATATTTCAGTGCCTGGTGACTGAACAGAAAATCATTAACTGAAGATGATTTAGGAGTAAGAATTTAGAAGAAAGTTTAGAAAAGTTGGCATCAGATGCGTTATAAGTTGCCTTTCCTCAATACTGGGAGGAAAATCTCACTGGGTAAGAATAAAAACAACTATAATGTCATATAACCAACAACAGATTGCTGAATTAGCATTTTTCACTTCTTTTCCCTCCTCATAAAGGAGGAAGAGCTATGAAGCAAGTGTATGTAAGGGCAATCACTGTCAGCACTAAAGACCTCTTTACATTTAGTGTAATGGGGAATTTATAATGCTTTCTGTCTGGGACACTGCTGTAATGCTAGTGGCAATATCACAGTTATAAACACTAAGCAGCTGATGTATATTTAGCTACGCATTCATGCTTTTGCTAAGCCTCTAATCCCAGCTTTAAGTATACTTGCTAGTAGCAACCAGTTAAATCTTTGCTAGGATAAACCACTAGTTATCTGTTACATGTTTTCATTACTTTTGCACAGACATATTCTGTGATTCTGGGATTACTCACAAAATGGTAGAAAAGATGATCAGTGCAACAGAAGCCCCAGACCAGAAAACACACTCCAAAATGAAAACTGCAATGGTCATAAATCCATGAAATTCTAAGGTCCATCTCCCACAAATTTATTGCTAGTCTTGGACCCAACAGTAGTATTAGCTTCAGTCTAACCCTGGAAATTAACCTAGCATCACTTAAATGTTGATTGTTTCATTTGCTTGAGACTGGTCATGCATTTGCTGTCATGATCTGGATTAAAATATGATTTACAGTAAGAGATTTTATTTTTAATAAATAAATAAAATTTGTGTTTCACTCACTCGGCAACTGAGACACACAGCTCTGTTTCTGTGTATATGAAAGGCCTTGTAGCAGTGCAGGTCAGTATGGAAACATCATTGTGTTTTCAATGTCCTTCACTTTGATCTGGTTCCCACTGACTCACTTCATGTACACTCTTCACAGGCAAACGATGAGTTCACAGTGATAAGGGACTAGACAGCTTCCTGGAGGTCATTTAGAGCATCTCCCTAAGCAAGAAGCAATGACACATTTCGTGTTCAAGGTCAGCTGGACTCGGAAGTGCAGAAACACCACAGGCCATGTGAAACAGAAACACTGAATGCCTGCCTATAAACTGATAGGACTCTGGGACATGGGAGGCAAGTAGAGAACTGGGGCCACTGTTCTATAACCTCGATAATCTCTGTAATCAATGCATAATACAACAATATGACGGTTAGATACAACAGGTAAATGAGAAAACAAGAGTTGATTTCAGTTGGACTGCCAAAAAAAAAGACCAGTACAGAAAAACACAAGCAATCTCTAACTTGTAGGGAATGACTTCTGTTTTCAACCTGTTCACTTAGGGGTTGACTTCAAAGTTAATTCTGAATGAATGGTCAGAGGTATCTGTAAAAATAGCTTAGCAAGAAAGGAGCTAAGATACTCAAAAAGTTGCATTATACAAACAAGGCATATATACACTATGTGTAATTTAGCTCTATACTACCTAGAAATACATATAAACATGTACATGTGCATCTCTATAATTTTGTGCTGGAACATTATCTTTTGATGCTGTGCAAAGGAGAAAAAGAAACATCTTCCCAATCCAGAGTGGGGTCCCAGCTGTTCTGCAGACTGCCTATGTTTCCACTTATCAGAAACTTCCCACAAATAGTCATATTAGACATGACACATACCAAAGCCTCTCCCTAACCTGTGATTTTGTAAGTTGTGTACGTGTTCTATGGAAGCCAAAACAAGGCAAAAAGTTATTGACCGAATTACAGCTCTGCGGCCAGCTGACTGAATTCAAACACAAATTCAGATCAACTTAAGTCACCACTTGTCCTTCATATTCCTTTGTTCCCCATTGGGGAATGCAAAATCCTTATAGAATCCTTTAAGTAATTCACTTTCATACATAAAGATCAAACATCTGCTTTGAGTTGCAATTATCCAGATTTTAAGTTGAAAGAGCAAATAAAAAGAGAAAGTAAATACTAAACAACTTCTAAATCAACGTTCACCAAAGTAAATAAAAAATGGCTTCCCACTCATGTATAACCAGGGTCATTTTCAAGATATCATATTAAAGAACATAAAGTCATAAGTAATAGTACAACTAATTATCTTATTAAAAAGAAAAATTTTCTTTACCCTTCAGGGTAAAGACCATGACTTTTTTACTGCCCTTCAACAGATTTCCAGATAATTTTGACATTGAAAATGTCACTCACATAACAGTGTTTTCTGCTGAAGGTATATTGTGCTTACATCTTGGACTAACAACCACTCTCAGTGAGTTTACTCGTGAATTTCAAGTGCTGTTTTATCTCTAAAGTTTAGAAAGTTTACCAGCACCTCAGAACAAAGCTGTTTCTTCCACTATTCCATTTTGCATGCCTTCCCATAAAGGTATGTATTACAGCACTTTATATAAACTCTATAAAAGAGCAGCAAGAAAAGTTTTATTTCTTTTTGTTTGATTTCAGAAAACTGTGTTAATCAATTTCTTCACAAAACTACTTCTGATCTGGTGTCCTCAAAAAAGTCAGCCTGGGTGTTTCAAATGTCACCCTTCAATCTCTTATCAAGAATCAGATGGGTAGTGAACAAAGTATAGCACTGCGGTACGTAGCAGCCAGTAAAGATGTTGCTTGACAGATTTTTTTAAAAGCAACAATGGTGTTTAGAAATAAAATCATGATAAGCACTAATTTAGAAGTTCAGTGTAGTGTTCCATTACACAAAGCACCTAATACCATTTGTTAAAACCAAAAGCAATAAGTAAGGTCTCCTAAAATTCCCTTTGAAAAGAAATTTCATATATATTAAGGATGCACATATAGAGTATGATAACTGAAAGCTCTTTAGTTCATATGACAGGATAAGATCGTTCAAAATACATAATCAGAAAGACTTTTTGTATGGAAATTAAATATCTATATTTAAAGCTTGTTGTCTGTAAGAAAAATACTCTTCTGTAAGAAAAATTACTCGTATCTACAATCTTTGCCCACTCCTCCTCCCACAAGTAAAAAGACCACCTGAAATAATTTGTCCAACACTAAAAAACCACAATAAGTCACATAACAAGTTTCAGCATTTTTAAATGGCTGAGTTTTAAACCCATTGAAATCAAGCTTTATAATGAAATGCTGATGGACTCTTAACTTTAATGGCTCTTCCAAGTGTTTCTAGAGCAGGCATTACTTATAATTTCATAAAGTGATGTTTAAAATGCTACAGAATTTTTTCAAGGCAAATAAGCAGGTGTTCAAGAGGGCAGTGCTATTTAAACCTCACTGATTTATGGACATGCTGCATGAAAGACCAATAAGTTTTATGGAAGCTCACAGCAGAAACTCCAGACCTTCGTAGACACAGTACCACCATTGTCCGAAGATCACCAATACATATTAATTTCCACGTTGTAATATTTGAGCTCCTGCATTTTGTATGTGTTACCAGTAGTGAAATATATACCTTAACTCACAGAGTAAGGCTCTCTTTTACTGGTGTACTTTTCATAGAATATTGCATGCCATAAAATCCAATGCTCAGCTACTTCATCATACATAGTGATGTGAGTCACCTGATACATAGGTCTTTTACTGTTATTTCAGCAACACTGGTTCTTACCTCTTCCAAGATTTACAGTCACTGAGCCACTTCCCTCAAAATTTTTAAGCAGATTTAAAAGAAGAAAGCATATCAAAACATACCTGCCACATTAACCAGTGGTCAAAATCACCCTTTTGAATGTCATTTAACTATCAGAAAACCAACCAATAGGTCATCAAACCAATTTCTGTAACTGATTAGCATTTTTTGTTTGTTAACACACACACACAAATCAATGAACTCATGGCTACGGAACCCAGCCTTAATGATTTAGTAAGACAGTAATTTAGTCCAGCAAAAACTACAAAAAACAAAACAACAACCAAAAATTTAAAAAAAACCCTCCAAACAAACAAAAAAACACTATTAGCTATCAATAGCAAACCCCATTAAAGAAAACTGGTAGGAAAAAAAAAAAGGCCATTACACGTTAGACTGTAGTTAGCACTAAAATACCTGATATCTGTGGATATTTATTTCCATTTTCTCTTAAGGAATCAAAGAACACCATCAGCTCCATACTGGTGCATGTGATAAATAAATATCAACTGAAAAGTTCAAAGAGAATAAAAAGGTAAATTTCACACCAGTTCAATTGCCTGTAAAGCAAATAGGACCACTTTTTCAAATGCTTTTTAAAAATCAACTTACCTGTACATTGCCATAATTCTAAGAAACTTATAAAAGGTCTCATGAGAATTGCAAATTATATGCATCTGAGATCAGATTCCTAGTATACAGGACTGACTTACATGGAAAGATCACAATACATATTTTATGCCCGTTTGTCCCATTACTGATTGATTCTACTAGAAAACCTGTAGTTTACACAGCAGTAGCAGAAATAAAATGTAGACAGTAGTTACAGATGCAGCAATTAAATTCCATTTAATCAAATCATGCTTTGCAGATAGAGTGTACAAGTTAAAATTCAGATTTCTGTCACATATCTAATATTTCTCACTGAGAAATACTTGTGCAAGCACGCAAGTAAGAACCACAGGAAGAAGGAGAACTTACCCAGCTAAATGCTTTAATGAACTGCTACACAAAGAACAGATACCTTATGACTATTACAAAACTCCAAACATTGCTTGATATGGCCACCATCAAGTTATGCTTTGGTATAAGCAAAGTTCAGCACTAGCAGAGGTACAATGAGCCTAAGGTTCCCTGAATACTATTTTTATTCATAAGTACATACAGTAAAGCCAAAAAACAATCTTCAGAATAATTATAATTTTACAGTATTGAATCTTTTTTCCATACACTTGATCTTGCCTGCCATATTGACTTGGTGATCATAAAAAACCATTCACAATTTGGGAATCAAATTCCCCTGCTCTGAACCATCTACTGCACCTGAGGATTTTACAGAGAAATGTTTATGCTTTCTGTGCAAGGCCAAGACTCAAGGTTACAATACATGTGAGACAATAGCAAACCGATGAGTTAAGAAGTGATTCAGTGTTGCTTCTCTTCATGACCCTTTGTTTGGGTTATTCATGTGAACACAGTCAAATTAAAGAAATGAAAAGACTATACGTGGGATCTAAAGGAAGTTCCATTAATGAGTACCAGTTTTGATGCACTTTACTGTGAAGAATAATGTCAGATTAAATTATTTTAACACTATAAAAACGGTCTGTGTTTTTCATTTTGCCTAGGCCCATGTAGTTGGAAAGGCTGCAAGCCTGCTCGGATCTTTCATCACAAGTAATACAATTTTTGACTGTAACATAATGGCAAGGAAGAAACCTTTGAGCAGTTTTATGTTTCTCTGTGGCTTTTTTCTAATTTATTTTCTTCCCAGTTTCTCACTACTTTTTTCCCTGTTAAGGCTTTTATTTCATTAGCTTCACTCCCCAAAAAAATACATTGCCTTTAGACAAAAGTGAAGGATAAGAAGGGCAGGAGCAAGGACAGAAGTCCTCTTCCACTGGCCTACAGATGAGGTCACAATAACGTTAAAATTACAGATCCTTTAAAGGGTGATCAAACAAACCATCGAGAGCATAGAGACTTGATACCATCATGGTATATTGTACCGCTACTCTGCTCTTCTCTTCCTATTCTTCGTGTCAGCGGGAAACAGCATTCACGAGATTGTAGCCCTCTGAACACATCAGTAAGTTATAGTCTTGTCCTTTTCAGTCTCCTGCTGGTTCAAATAACAGGAACCAAGAGAGAGAATAGTTCAAAGACCTTATGAATGACTGCAACAAATATAGAATGCTTGAGGAGATTGCTAGGTACTCCACACCAACAAGCTTAACATGGTTGCAGTCTGCTTTAGGTTTTTCACATTCTCAACAGAATTCAAGAAAAAATGTTTTCCCTCTGAGTGAACAAGCGAACAGTGAGGGAAGAGGAGCCTAGAGTGTGGCTACACAAACTTAGGTAGTAGGGACTCATCTTTATCTTTGTTGTCTGTTCCTATTTCCCCCTCCCTCCAACTTAGCATTTTGGGGTTTAGACAAATGGTAAACAGAAACTGGTCTCCAAACTAAGTGAAAAATATTTTCATGTCCTTTTTTTCTGTGAGGTTTAAGCACAAATAAGCGTTTCCATCGGCAAAGTGTAGATACTCTTGGCAACCTTATGTACATTTCTTAATCCTTAACTCTTCCTTCAGTTATCTTTGAAATATACTAAACATGCATAAAGAATCTGCGCAGTTATTTGTATTTCTTCTGCAGAGAAGTAAAGTCCTTAGCTCCCTTTTCAACCCTCTTCATTCACTTTAGCAGAAACTCAATTGCAGTATTTTTTTCTATTTCCATTTAGCAAATGCTATGAGGGTAGAATCCTTGCATCGTACCTCAAAGAAATTGTCTTAAGAATTCATTGGAAAGATTTTTCATCCCAGTTTTATTCAGCAAATGTTGGAGTGTTCTGCCAATTTTCACAGGAGATCAGCAAAAACCTCTTCAGCACAGGTGTTTCCGGGACTGGGATTTGTTAGGAAAAGTAACTATTTAACACCTTACAACCCTTTTAAAGCCAAAACCATCTCTAAAATTTTTCAAGATCCTGTTGAAAATACCTGTACATTTCTTGCAGGGGCCTTTGCCACAAATCTGATGATCTGGAAATCAATGCAAATAATATTATATGTTTCTAATTCTAAAGAGGGCTTTATCTGGTGGGATTTCATTTGTTGCTTTCATACACACAGTCAGTTATTATAATCTTTAATCACACCTTTCATAAACAAATGATGTATAGGGGCAGAGCTAGGCTTCTGTGATGGGGAGTTATTCTGTTAAAAGCATAAGTCTATTAGTCTTATTTTCATTCATTTTAACACACCATTTCCACTGATTTATTCAGTTATTGCCAGTTCTAAGAGTTAGTGCAGCACTGCTTAATAACAATGTGTGGTTTCTGACACTTATTTATAGTATACTAAAACCAAAGTCAGACTGGGTGGTAAGAGTTTTAGACCACCTGGGATGTCTTTAAATCTTCAGCACATGTTTAACTGCAGCAAGACCAGAAATAATCCCAAATATGCAATCATCACACTATTGGCTGATTCACCCATTAAAATTATATATTCATTTCAAGGAGCTATTTTTCCCAAGTGTCCTTTTAAAAAATAAAAAATGGTTTATTGTAACTTCAGCAGTTAAGTGATGTAGAAATACTAGGAAAAACAAAAGTGGCTGTTAAAATTTTATTTTAAAGCAAGGCATGTGTGGACAGCAAATTGATGGATTTTCCGGATTTAATTTTCTTTCTTTCACTCTCATTGCCTTGCATGAAACAAGAACTGTACGTTCCATGTGAGACAGCATCAGTTGTTCAGTGTTATGAGTGTCTAGTTGTGAGCTTAAAATATGCATCATGCAGTAACTGGTTTAGGAAAAAAAAACACACTTTCTTTCAAAATATTAATTTATTAAGTATTTCCTAAGTATATGAGTGGTATTTCATATTGGTAATAAGGTGACAGAGTAAGCGACACCATTTTGAGTAACCATGTTACAAATCAATCCCCTTCTTCTTCCATTTGTATTGTCGTTTTCAGTGAAGGACACTGTTTGTCCCCTGTCCATCAAAGCACTTGAACATTTGCAGTCTCCTTGACTTCAGTGGTGCCATTATTCATGGACCCAAAGCGAAACATGGACCCAAAGAGAAACATGGACCCAGGTGTTTCTGGTGGATCAGAGTGTTGCTGAGCAAGGGCAGCAAAGCAGAACCTAGTCAGAGCCTCTAGTGCTGGAAAAGTTGCATAGTAATAATATAGTTTTTACAGGTACAATGGTTTTTGAATTTTTTAACAATAAACTTGAATGCAAAGGGAGTTGTGCAATGCATCATGTTGCTATTTGAAAAAGTATAATTAAAATAAGAGGAAATTTGTAGTAACCTATGTTAAAAAGCAGAGAAACCAAAATCAATTTGATACACAAAGGTATCTGAGAAAGACACATCCTTGGGCTGAATTGGAAAAGATTCAGAATACAGACAATTTCCTAATCAGTGAGGAGCCTCCAATTTCTACCAGTTTCATACTAGTGTTAAATGTTTTTAATTTAATTTATACTGACGCTCAATTACAAGGGCTTTTCTACACAGCCAGTAAGCAAAGTTACTATGGAAAATTAGTCGAATTTTCATCAGCCAAAGTAGCTGATGGTTACTGTAAACAAACTTTCTTACCGATAGCCTTTAAACTATGGAATAAATTGTTTAAGTATTTGGAAATTCTCTGTCTGTGATAGACTGTCAAACAAGCACTTATCCCACAGTCTCATCATAGCTGAGATTTTCAAATTAGGAGAATTTTTCTTGTACACGTTAAGGTAAAAGAGTGCTTCCTTGTCTTTATTAGGGGACAATAAAAGAAGGAAAAGCATATTCCTTAGGGACAGCAGTACAGTAAATCTCTGGGATTTACTTTTGGTTATTTTCTTAATTTCATTTAATTTCAGAAATGTTATCAAAGGAGACAATAACGAAGGCAAAATCAGAATAACCTCAGATGTAATGCACTGTTTAAATTCATAATTTTCACACAGGGTTGTTATAGTCACTACTATTATCAGAGAAATACAGATGATGTAAATGCATTCTGTGAGAATTGCTCTTAAAAAAAAAAGAAAAAACAACCAAAAAAACCCCACAGACCTTTTCCCACAAGAACCTTATTTTTAATCAAACACATTTTACTCTTCAAGCAGGAAGCCAATTTGATACTGCAAATGTTTTTGCCAAGTGATGGAATGTGCAGTCATGCACCAGCAATTGAATCCTGAAATTCAGTTTGTCCATGTTAGACAAGAAATAGCTTTCAGGTTCAAGCATGCACTATATTACAAGGGGAACTACTTAAATACATAAAGGGGAGGCCATGCATTTTATTCCAGAAGACTGAAATACATCTTGCAATGTGGGGCTTTGATGTTATTCATATGCTAACAATATACCATTTCCTCCAAGTGCTCGATACGTCGGAATAAAAAGACATCATTTGCTGACATTGTGCTGAACGCTTCCTGTCCAGAATACTGATCAATTGTCATTCAGCTTCCAAGGCAAATACGCCCAAAATAGCCCACAACACAACCTTTACATTACGCTTTTAGCACTTAAAAATTCCAGTTAAAATAATTTTCCATTTTACAGAATAAAGCAATGAAACAAAGACCATAACTGTATTTTCAGTCTGCTTCTAAAATGCAGTTCTGGTGCCCCAGGGACTTCTTTCATCTAGTGTAAATGCTGGCATATGATGTGATTGTTAACATAGCTGGCCACCAGATGAAGTAAATTATCTAAACTGCCAAGATTCCTACTTTCATTCCAATTTAAACATCAATTTAACACAGAAACTGAAGGGTATTATGAAAGCTTTAGTATGAACCATTTCAGATATGAAAAAGAAGGATTTCTCAAGCCACCAAAACAAACAAATATGCAATTCATTGAACCTGAAGATGAGTTCAAAAATGATCAGTGCACAAAGGCATTTCTATCTAACACCCCATGCTGCTAAATTAATACAGTATACCCTATGCACCTTGCATCTGCATGAATCAACCAGGGCATTATCCAGAAGCAACTGTTACATCAAGTGGTTAAAAGGGGAGCCTATAGCCAACAAGTATCTGGTTACTTCTTCTAAGGGGAAACACTTTGAAGCATATTTAGGCTGTGAGATTGCCCTATTCAGGAAGATTTTTCTCCTGTTTAAACAATTTTATTACAGATTTCTTTCTGAGAGTCATTTAATCTCCTTTTTTCTCAGCTCCTTCCTCCTCCATATGACACTAATTCTCTTACTCCATTCAACGGCATACCCACAAGGCTGTGAGCTCTTTAACACAGCAGCTTCCTTTGCACAGCACAATACAGTTACTTTTACATAAGGTACTGAAACATCACCATGGCAAGGTCTAGGCAATCCAGGAGACTCCTGGAAGGTATGGAGGATATCTTCTTAAGTCACGGAGTACACAGCCCTAGCAGAAGGGATGCGTTTCTAGATCTGTTGGTCAGCAGCATAAGTGAGCTAATCGGGGACATCAAGAAAGGAGGCAGCCTGGGCTGCAGTGATCACAGATGGAACTTGCAGTCCTCAAGCTTATAAGTAAAGTGAAGATATGTCCCCGAACTTTAGGAAAGCAAACTTCCATCTCTTCGAGGAGACAGCCAATGGGATACCCTGGGAGTCTTGGATAGATGGTCACATCCAGAGAGTAGTTGTCAATGGCTTAGAGTCCCAGTGGATGTCAGTGACAAGTGGTGTCCCTCAGGGGCCTATACTGGGACCAGTGTTATTTAACATCTTCATTAATGACACAGATGAAGGGATCAAACGCACCCTCAGCAAATTTGCAGATGACAACCAGCTGAGTGGTGCAGTTGACAGTCCTGAAGGAACGGATGTCATCCAGAGGGACCGGAGAAGAAGTCATTCCATGGGAACTTCACGTGGTTTCACGTGGCCAAGTGCAAGGTGCTGTCCTGTTGAGAAGGACTTGGGGGTGCTGGTGGATGAGAGGCTGGACATGACCCAGCCATGAGCACTCCCAGCCCAGAAAGCCAAACGTGTCCTGGGCTGCAGTTTGGCCAGCAGGGGAGGGAGGGGATTCTGCCCCTCTGCTCTGGTGACACCCCACCTGGAACACTGCATCCAGCCCTGGGGTCCCAGCACGGGAAGGATACTGACCTGTTTGAGTGAGTCCAAAGGGCAGCCAGGAAGATGATCAGAGGGATGGAGCACTTCTGCTATGAGGAAAGACTGAGTGAATAGAGATTGTTCAGCCTAGAGAAGAGAAGGCTTCAGGGTGACCAAATTTTGGCCTTCCAATATCTGAAGGGAACTTACAGGAAAGATGGGGAGAGATCTTTTGCAAGGGCATATAGTGACAAGACAAGAAAGAATGATTTTAAACCATTTTTGGTATAAACGAATTTTAAACCTACTCCCAGAATGGGTTTAGATTAGATATCACTAATAAATTCTTGACCATGAGGTTGATGGGAAACGTGTTCCCAGAGAAATTGTGGCTGCCCCATCCCTGGTGTGTTCAAGGCCAGGCTGGATGGGGGCTTTGAGCAACCTGCTCTAGTGGAAGGTGTCTCTGTCCATGGCAGGGAGTTTGTTACAAGATGATCTTTACATTCCTTTCAACCCTAGCCATTCTATGATTCTATTCTATTTGACAGAAAAAAAAGCATAGGCAGTATTAATCCATGTGCCAAGAAGATGTTCAAGTCTCAAAGCATGTGAGAGAACTCTCTGAAATGTTCTAGGGCAAATGACGTTTTTATAGAGAGAAGGGCCCAACTCTTCAAGGACTTATGTGACTAGCTGGTGCTTTAAAAAAGGAGTGACAAGTGTTAAGATGTAATTCCTTGTAAATGGTCTGCATAGGAGAAGAAAAATAAATTCAATCAAAGATGAATGTACCCCTAAGCAAATGTACCCCATAATTCTAGTAGCTCTTTCTCCAGTGCTATGGAGTCCTACAAGCAATGTTAAAATGAGAAAAAGACGTTTCTAATGAGGTTAATCACAATGCACCCAGTGGGCACAAATGCAGTTTTTTCTAACACCCAAGTTTATTACCTACTAGCATATATCATCTTTGTCCCCTAGTGGGAAGAAATGGTCTTTCTGCATTACTCTTGAACAGAGGAAAGTTTACCAGTAAACAAGACTAAGAAATTACCAAAGGGAAGGACATCCTTTGAAGAAAATCCAAGTATGATTAATATGTTCTGGCATTAACAAGACTGCAATGGATATAATTTTCCCATTTTGGTCAATATATTGCAAAAAAGGATAACAACATGATTGCAAAAAGATCTCAAAAATATTAAAGAATATAAGTTTTTTTCCTACAATTAAGGGGAAATGACACAGGTGACAGACTTGATGAGAATATGAAATGAGGCCAACTTATAAAATTGACTAGATCACTAATTAAGCCAAAGTAGTCCTTTTGGAGTTAAATGGCAGAGGAAAAAAAAAAAAAAAGCATCATCTGACACCATTTACATGACAGTGGCTGTATGTGGAACAGAGTGCCAAATCAAAGAGGTGGTGACAATCACTTTGAAGAGGATTTGACAATTTTGACAAGACAAAATTAGTGAACATAACAGTAAATTACATTTTTTTCACTATTCCATAATGCTCTCAGCCAAGTAGCTACCAAAACCTCAACTCTGCAACATAAACAAGAAAAAAAAAAGAAGCGATATCAGAAGGACAAACACACTACTCATTATTCAGACAATATGACTGTATCACCTGTAGGGACCACTTTGCAAATACTTCAGTGCAGGTCCAAACATCCACATCTAAAATATTGGATTTACATGCTTTAGCTGCCGGATCATTTTCATGCAAAACTCCACATTCTCCAAAGTGCCTAAGATGAGACAAAGGAACTCGAAAAGCTAGCGGCATTTACGCCTAACAACCAAAACTTTAGAAATAGATTTTAAAGCCATCCTCACAGTTTACTACTTAGATATAAACAAAAGTATAGGTAGTGGAGCTTAGATTAGTATTTATAAGGGCAAGACAGTCTTCAAGTGAAGTTCCATTCTTGGCATTCGTACGCAAGTGTTACACAGCCTAGAAATAAAGTCAACATTTTCACCATCCAGTTTAACCAACCACTCCCACTTAAGGGATACTGAGGTAGCTGGAGGAAGTGCTTGCCAAGACACTTTGAGAGGGGAGGGTCCAGTCAACTGGAAGTTAGCAAACATGACCTCCGTCTACAAGAAGGGTCAGAACAGAAGACCTGGCCTGTCAGCCTGACCTCAGTGCTGGGAAAGGTCCTGGAGCAGACGCCTTGCTTGCCATTATGCAGCACACACAGGACAACCAGAGGATCAGGATAAGCCAGCATGGGTTTATGAAAGGTGGGTCGTAATTGACCCACTTCATCTCCCTCTATGCCAAGGTGACTCATTTAGTGGGTGACAGAAAGGCTGTGGATGTGTGGCTTTGGTGATTCCTTTGACTTCATTTCCCACAACACTGCCATGAAGAAACTGGCTGCTCATGGCTTGGACAGGTGCACTGTCCACTGGGTGAGACCTGTCTGTGTGGCTGTGCCCAGAGAATGGAGGTGCCACATCCTGTTGGCAGCTGGTCAATAGTTGTGTTGCTCAGTATTGGGGCCAGCCTTGTTTAATATCTTTATCCATGATCTGGATGAGAGGATGGTGTGCCCCCTCTCTCAGTTTGCAGGTGACAGTTGATTGGGTGGGAATGTTGATCTGATGGAAGGCAGGAGGGGGATCTGGACAGGCTGGATCGATGGTCTGAGAGCAAGTAGATGAGGTTCAATAAGGCAAAATACCAGATCCTGCACTTGGGTCACGATAACCCCAGGCAGTGCTTAGAGTGGCTTGAAAGCTGCCTGATGGAAAATGATCCGGGCTGCTGATCAGTAGTGGCTAAATATGAGCCAGCTGTGCCCAGTTGGCTAGGAAGGCCAATGGCATCCTGGCCTGTGTCAGCAATAGCGTGGCCAGCAGGACAAGGGCAGTGATGGTCCCTCTATACTGAGTACTGGTGAGGCCACACCTCAAGTCCTGTGTTCAGTTCTGGGCCCCTCATGACAAGAAAGACATTCAGATACTCGAGTGAATCCAGAGGGCAACAGGGTAACAGAGTTGGTGAAGCTTCTGCTCTCTGCAACTGCCTGAAAGGAGGTTGTAGCAAGGTGGGGGTCAGCCACGTTTCCCAAATAACAGGTATCTTACCGAATAAGAGGAAACAGCCTCAAGTTTCTCATGGGTAGGTTTAGATTGGATATTAGGAAAAATTTCTTTGCTCAAAGGGCTCTCAAGCCATGTAATAAGCTGCCCAGGGAGTCATCATCCCTGGAGACATTTAAAAGGCATGTAAATATGGCACTTAGGAACATAGTTTACTGTTGGACTTGGAAAGGCTTGGCATAGTTTAGTGTTGGACTTGGCAACCTTGACAGGTTGGTTAACCGTTGGGCTCAATGATCTTGGAGGTCTTTTCCAAACTAAATGATTCTATGATTCTATAAAAATGTTGAAAGAACAGATCTGCGTTCTGCACTCACTTCTTAGTGAAAAAAGAGAAGACATAAGAGCAATACTTAGCAGCTGAGGAGAACAAACATCCTGTAAACAGCAGTGGACTATCACGTAACTACTTGTTGGAGTAACTATTTATCTCTGGTAAGTGCAAAGGGCCATCATTTTCAACCTGCAGAGTTACAGCCTGGTACTTACATGGCATGGGGTTTTTTTAAGAATAGCCACAAAAGTTTGTAAATACATATTTTAAGCAAAATTATGGCGCATAAGTAGGTTTTGTTCTTATACAATAACAACATACACCAAGAAAAATACTTCGGTAATAACCTGAGAAAGGAAAGGCAGGAGGAAGTACAGAGATTGAATACAGAGAAAAACTTTGTCCCTGTCAGAAAAAAGAGATGGGATGAAAGTGGGACAAGGCACAGAATTAAACGCATCATATTAAACTGTGGATTCCATCAAATGATCTTTGTTTTTCTCTCATCTCTCCCTTCAGAAATTTTACAAACACTTTGGGGTTTTTTTAATTCTTAATTGATGCATCCACAGGACAACTAGCCCCAGGAATAAGGCACAGTGTACTGTGTTATCACGTACTGGGTTATTTATTTTTACTAGTTATCGTAAAAGATGTAAACAAATCAGCTATGATAATTTGATATTGATGCCATCCTACATGCAAATATTGCAAAGTTCTGACCTTCTTATCAATGTGTTTATTCTTCCTATCACATTTTAAATGAATTAGTATTTTACCCTTACCTTATAAAGAGATAAAATTCCACAGAGATGGAATAAAAGGATCATGTTTTAAACACAGTCCACATTCTTGTGCATTTCCATCCTACTTTTCCTGAATCACAAGCTTCCATGGGTGTGTATGCATTTATATGTATTTGTGGTTTATCATTACCTTCTCAGTTCTTTCTTAAGGGAAATAGCTCATTGAAAGAGAAGTCACACAAAAACAAGCACATGTCCTGGACATGCAACTACAACACAATCAATGCTTGTAAAGTGTGGAGAGGTAGGTATAAAAAAAAATGTAATGTACAAAGGATGCCTCCTCTCTAGCACTCCTTTTCAACTTCCTGATCTTGGACATTCTGATCAAATCTCAAGCTATTTACAAAGGTTCCAAAATGCTGACTTTGTTAATGCACAGACCTCAGCAGGACAAGGACTGTTGAGGATGATGGATTGAAATTCATAACATGTTGCAAAATGATTTCTTTGAGATAGCCAGTAGGGAACTCTTGTTTGTTGAACTTATTACTCATTCATGTATTCATGAAACAAAATACAATAAAAGCATAATCCCTCCATAGCACCTGAATGATCACATTGAAATGAACCCAGAGCTTTGCAGTGCTAAGCAAGGTCTTTACTTTGCAACAGAACAGTTCTATATTGCAATATCATTAGCTGAGCCTGGAGTTTACATTACACTTATAAATCAGCAAGGGAAATTTAACCTGTATTGTAATCTAAGGTTATGCTGAAAATCAGATATTAAAAATACACATGCATAATAACAACTGCTTATGGGACTTTTTTATTTTCTCCTTCCTAAACGATTTAGCAATTACTGTGTTGAAATGTAACTAAGACTGTGAAGAATCTGCTTGCATTTTGACAACTAAAATACGGGTCAAAACAAACACAGGAATATCAAATACACTTTGGTGATTTGAAAGTTCTTAAAGTAAATCAGTAACAGGAAAATTGAATTGTCAAACCTGTTATTTGAAAAAATTTACTGGCAAGATTTGAATCAGACTTTCCTGTGTTTGAAATACTGACAAAATAAAGGACTGGAATTTAAAAAGAAAATCACTGTAAAAAGATTCAGCAGTGAAAGTGTTTACATTCACAAATGTGAATGGGATATTTATAAATTTACTGTACAGTAAGATACCAAGCAAAGCTTGATTTTCCATTCCTTACTAAACTTTCCGGTTGTTTCTAAAGCAAATATTTGCATGTTTCTATCCATCTTGAGCTAGTTTTGCATTCTATATCCACATCCTATCCTATCTCGAGAAGAAATATATTTACACACTGTAGACATCAGGTTTTGCATTACTAATTTCCATAATTTGTCATTTATTTTCAACCATAGTAGATGCAGACCACTTGGCAAGGCACTGTTACTGTATCTGACCTTGCTGTTGTCAAACTGTTGTGCTAAACCAGGAGGACTTCTGGAAATCATCTTGACAAATTGTTTCCTCTTGCTTCAAAAGGAATCCTCCCTCCTCTCTGCAAAATGCTTATAACTTGTGATGGAAGGATAAGAAGTTCTTGACTTTGAAAGGTCTAGGTCAGCTTTTCATTGAATTCTTTCTATTACTTTTGATCAAACAGACCAAGAAAAGTAAAAAGGACTTGAGTTAACAAAGTATATCTGGCTGCATAAACTTAATTTGATTTTGGAGGAGATAGAGAAAATAATTAGGCCCGAACATAATCTTCCAAAGTTGAAGTCAACCAGATGGGTAGATATTCATCTCAGCCCTCAACATGGAAGTTGAAGGATCACCATTTATGGGACGCCTAGCTGATTGTCTTTCAAAAAAACTCCCTTCTCTTAGTCTGTGTTCTCACTCCTTGAATTAGGAAAAGGACTTCAGCCAGTAAAGGCTGTGTGAGCTCTGTTCAGTTAGCAAAGAATGGCGATGGATACCAAACCCCATGAGAAGTTTTTAGGTGCAGAAGACTACCTCTTCCCTTTCCTGTGACCTAAGCATAAAGATTCACATCATGCCATCCCAGCAAAGGGAAAAGCACAGTTTGATCTCTGATTTGATGCACTTGCACAGCGTAAGCCTGTAATCAAGAAAGATTTCAGCCTTTTTGAATAAACAGCACCCTAATACTTGAACACAGAAAATCACTTAATTTTGACTTCAAAATAACACATCAGTGAGATTCTAACGCTATGCACAATCTCATTCTGTGTTGTAAAGTGTTGGGGGTTTTTACTTGCAAAGATTTAAATACTCACTTTTATTTACAGTGAGTGTCCTGACCTGCTGTTATTCCTGGCAAGCACTTTGTTGTGTTAATGCATAGCAAGATTAATATTGATGCCTCCAAGACAATAATGTTTTCTAGACAATGGTGAAAAACTAGGGTTTTAAAGAAACTTTTCTTCAATTGGGAAACAGTGACAATTGTTACCATCTTTTCATCACTTCACCGACTTCCTCTGAAATAACTTCAATTTTTTTTGCATTCTTCTACATGTTATTAATGGTATAAGCTATAAATTGACAGGAAATCTAAAAGTATTACAAGCAACTCTACACCAGCTAACAAGACATTGTGCTAGCAAGTCACTTAACAATAAAGCTTCCAAGGCATTGGGGACATCTAAAAATGTCATGTCATATGCAATACCATTACTTCAAATGGTGACTCTGATTTGAGTCAAATCAGAAATTTTCAGAAAAGTAAATCCGGTTAACAAGCTCATAAATTGCAGAGCTTAAATTAAAAGGATATTTTTTTCAGTTAAATAAAACTTGGAAGATGCTTGCATTAGAATTAAATGGTCAGGAAACAGGAAGCAAATAAATTTTCTGAAACATCTGTATAACCTCTTAGGAGTGTCTCTCAATAGAAAACAAGGTCTTTGCATGATGTCAAAGTCAATAGTTTATGTTCTCAACCATTATTCTCATGACAAGGTCTTTTTATCACTATCATGGACATGCAATCTTTCATGCCAGTGAATACCATGCAAAAGTATACTCATATACCTGACCAGTGTACCTACCTACAAGGCAGAGAATACTGGTAGGCAGAGAGAGTAGCTCAGTTTGCAGTAATTGTACGCACCCTGAGAAGAAGGATTATCTTGTTCAACAGTGCTGATGAAACACTATTGATGCAGCTATAAAGTTTTCGGGATTTTGATTAGGTCATTTATATTGCGCATCACAACATCACAATTACAAACATGGAATATCCACACACACACTCACCAGAGCCTTTCTACCAGTCCTTCTCCTTCAACCAAAGCTCTGACAAACCAGAGCTTTCCTTTTGAAGGAATCAAATCCCTTCATTCCCAGGCTGCTCAGGCTTTTTGAAGAACCACTCCCTTAAAAACTGGATCCCTCCCTCCTGTCTTAAGAGATGTCCAATATCTATATAAGGTAGTCAGATGTAAGCCTGTCATGTTTTAAACCAAATAAGACCCAAAAAATTAATCTTACTGTTAACTTCACACTGAAGCTGTTTCATCCAACCCTCGCCCACATGAAGCTCCAGCTTTTCTCTTGCACCTCACACCCTGTGGTCATTGCGCTTGCATTAATCTCTGCAAAGGTAACTTGACCTAATTAACCTGCGATTACGAATCATATATATATATATATATATAAAATGATTGCTTAAATTTTTATCCTGTTCCATCTTCAGTGGTTACCCTATACAACTTCCTATATCAATGCTGACACCAGCAAATACGAGATCTCCTATGATGGTTAAGAAGAAGTGATAAGTCAACTTTCCAGACAGTAACTGTCTCCTTCAGGAACCCTCCCAAGCGCCACTTTGCAAGACTCCTGTTAGATTCTAATTATCTTTTTTTTGTCTATTCATTCATCTTTAACTGATCTCTCACCTTCCTAGTCATGTCAAACTAGGCTGAACCTCAGAAAGTGAGGAGATCTCTGACAAGTGTTGCGGTAGCTGACC
>VZTA01008441.1:7541-34277 GCA_013398855.1 Mohoua ochrocephala | reverse complement strand
TTATTATTTTATTATTATTTTAAATCTGTAGTTTATGTAGGCGATATAATACATGCTCTCTCCCACAGACCGATCTTTAGTACGCAAGCACGGACATTTGACTAAGTGTCTGTGCAGTTCAAGCCTACTTATGTCAGGCTCTATTCAAGGGGGTTTTTATACAAATATTCACTATATGATGATCTCCTATGTAACTGAAGGCTGTGAATATTCAGATAAGCAAATCTGAACTGTTAGTCTCCTAAATACATGTCCCACTCAGTGCATGCCTCAGTGGCCTTAATGCTTCTTCACAGAACATCAGAACTCATAATAAATGTAATGTAGGCACTATACTACCTCTGTGTATCTAGTAGATTGTGCCTATAGCATAAGTGATGTTTTAAATTAATTGAGCTATTTAAATGAAGAGAGTTAAATTGCACTTAAAAGAGTCCCTTTTTTGTTTTTTTTTTCTCTTTTATTTTTGTCTGTCACATCATTTAGCAGGGTCAAGCAAATGGCTTTGACTTAAACCTGTGTTCAGTTGAGTAAAAATAATGAGGGGGCATTTGCCGAAGTTCTTCCCAGGTGAATTAAATTAATTCTCTTTGTCCCTTTAAAATATGTTAAGGGAGAGAGTAGGTCAGTTTTATGGATTAGGTTTTGTAGAGATCAGTTTGTAAATGGAAACTTTTTAGCTGGGCTTATCAGGATGCAAATGCTTCCCCAGACATCTAAGTTTATTCTTCTGACTGGCAGGAAAAATACTTTTTGAAAAGTAAATGAAAATACAAGATAAGTCCCCTTCTGAAGGTAAATGTGGAAAATGGGGGGAAAAAAATTACATTTAAATATCACCAGTGCTCTTCATATATTCCAGTTTTGACAGTGATAAATGAAATCCTTATATGCAGTATTTTGCAGCCATTAGGAATAAAAATCTCAATCCTTTAAAATTAAGTGGAAAAGCACATTTTGAATGAGAACAAAATAAATGCCCTTGTGAGGTGGGAGCTGCGACAATAGATGCCTTTGAAATCAGTACAGAAAGGTGTTCAAAGATGAAGAGAGATTAATTGCTGCCTGCTGCTATGCACTCGCAACCTGTCTGAATAAAATGGCTGCAGAGACAGCTCGAGCGGAGGGCTGGGAGCAGGAATCCTGGTTTTGTGCTCCTCTGCTGCCACAGATGCTCTACATGGCTCTAAGGTAAACCAGTTAAATAGCTTCCACCAGCAGTAAAACACAACTTACTATTTCACAAAGATGATTCACTACTGTATCGTGCCATGAAGAGGTAAAATGCTCTGTGTTTGGAAAATAGTGGGGTTTTTTTCCCTAAAGTGTACAGCCATGAGGTTTTCGTTGCAGGAAACGACCTGCTCTCCTCTGGGACAAAGCCCAATAGTGGGTTAGGAGCAGAGAAGCCATTCCTTCCCATAACCACATGAGGGTCAGAAAAATGAGCTTTGGGGCTGGGATAGCGTGGCTAGGGAACGAAGGAACATAAAGCTGGGAACATAAAGCCGCTTTTGGAGATGCGTGGTGTAAATAGATGATAGCTTCGGTTGGGACTGGAGCAGTCCTTTGCACATTCTCCTCTGTGCTAAGGAATAGTGTGATGTTTTGGCATGTGTTTTCTGAAGAGAAGTGTAAAATAACATCATCCAGGCCCTCAGAAACCTTTCAGTAACTTGTACAGGCAGCGTTCTAGCTGAGGATTACCTCAGAATGAGCCCTGCGCTGCTGTGCATGCAGTGCACTGCCTGCTGCTGGTCATAGCTCCCATGCAAGAAGTTAAGGCCTGCATCCTTGAACAACAGACACAGACATTGACTTTGTAGTCCCTAGGTCATTTACCAGTTCTTGATCAGGCCTTCTTGGGAGCTGAAGGGAGCTTAAAGCCACTCCCAGTCCAGTGGTGTCTGTGCCAGCTCTCAGCCATGCCAAAGGCACAGAGCAGCAGCCAGATGGAAATGTACGGAAATGCTGCTATTTGGATGTTTAAAACCTAGTCCAGGAGAGACTTTGGAAGACAGATTCATACACCTTTTCTTGCTAGCCAGTTCACACAACTGGAGTTAGAAACTAGAAAACAGTTCGCTATTTTTCCCAAGTTTGGCTGGATCAGAAAAATAACAGGCTTCAGCTAAGAATACTACATCTCACCCAGGTTGGTAGTTGGGTGACATAGTTGTCTGACCCTTGCTATCTGAGCAGTCTTTTCTGAAACCAAGTGAAACAATCCTTATTCACATGGCCTGTCCTGAATAATCAGTGCTGATGCCTGTGTCAGCTTGAAACTGTATTCCCTGTATTCACAGTAGGGGACTGGCCACAGACAGGTCCTTTTTGTTTCTGCTGCACCTGTTTAGTAAAAATCACTTTTCTTTTGCCTTTTTTTTTCCGTGCAGGTAGGCACAGCCATCAGCTGCACTAATGCCACCCACATGGTCACACTTAGACTCCAGGGAGCGCTGGGATCTGCATGGCCCTATCACACAGCTTTCTTATACCTTCCGTTCCATGCAGCCTGCAGGCAAAGCCCATATTGATGTACCTACCCTAAAATCCTCTCCAAGCAGTGACAGAGTCCTCACTGACAAATACTCTCTGTCAGAGGTGAAAGGTAGAGATTTTGGTGTTAGCTAGATTCATGCTAATGCCCCCAGCTAGGCGATACAAGTGAACTGAAATCAGGACTTGGGCTTGAAGAAGCTGTTAGACAGCACTTCATTCTTTCTCCTTTCATTTGCTCATGAATCTGTTCATCATTCAGCAGAATTTGAGCAGACATATTAATTTCATTTAGTGTGTAATTTAAATTCTCAGCTTACTTGAGAAATTAGAGTTCATCTGGGAATCGCAGTCCTCAGCCTCAGAAACAATTTAGCTGACTGTGGGGGACAGAGAGAGAAATACATCCCAAAATCTCATCTCATCAACCTTGAAAATGAAAAAATACAACTCTGTCACACTGGATTAATTTCTCTTTGTCTTGCCACGGCAGCAAACCCCATGGGTCCACACGGCACTGTCCCCGTAGCAGGAAGCTCCATCTTCTCCTGATCAGGCAGGTTCACAAGCAGTTGAGTTACTGAGGTCCAGCCAGCAGCTCTCAGCAAAGAGACACGAGCAGTCAGCATGTGCTGGTTCCACCCCACAGTGCAAAGGAAGCAAATCAGCCTCATCTGCCATAAAAGAGTGTTTGTGCCAGTCAGACTGCCTCAGCTGAGGCGGCTGCAGGTAGTCAAGCACAGTGACAGTGTGACAATGGCATCCTAAACCACTCTCCACCCACCACTGTCTGATCATAGCCAGACTCACCCACTATCTTGGGACAAATGGAAAATGTGGATTTTGGGTGTCTGATCCTCCAAATAGCTCTTCGGCATAGTACAGCGTGATGTTCAGCAGATTCCTGGGTTGTCTGCTTTGCCTCATGTCACAAAAGGAGCAGTTCTGCAGGAGACTGGAGCATATGCATACTTTTGGCATTTCTGGTTTGGGGAAGATAGTAGGCAAAACCAAGGCCCCCCCCTGCATGGCAACATGCACCAAATAAACTATTCAGCATTTCATTTTTTTAAAAAACTGGGAAATGTTATTAAAACTGGTTATGATTTTGTTTAAATACTGAAACCAGAGAAGTCATTTTAAGGATTCGTTAGAGTCTGATTTTTAGTTTAGACACATTCATGTTAAGTCCATTCTGCTTCCCATGCTTCATTACTATTTTCTCTCATCATAAAGCAGCTAGGCAGATCCTGCCTGCTGAACAGGTAACCATTTTAGATTGCACTAAATCATCTCAAGCAGCGCTTGAAATCATTCATTAGGGCAGTAGGTGTTCCCATGATCAGGGGAGAATTCAGCCCCTCTCATTTTAGACATGGCTCTCTCTAAAGGAGGCTCTCTGTGGGGGTGTGCATCACTTGCCAGCATGCAGTTATCTGTCCATCCGTCCTCCGACACTTCCTGGATCCGGCAGGTGAATGGATACTGGGACAGGGACAGTTTGCTGAGTGCTTGGCATGCTGGGGCACCTTCTTATTAAGGACCTTTGCAGGCAACTGTGGTAGGAGACCACTGCCAGGCAGGACACAAGGCTGGGCCACTTACGGTGCTGATTGTGCCTGCAACGTGCATTTCCTTTGCTCCTTTATACTTAGGTGTTATCTCTGCCTTACTGAATGCTCCATGGTCTGCGTGGCTGTTGTCTTGTCACCAGCAGAGCTTACCTTGGAGCAGATGCTGAATGGCTCAGATGGAGTCAGTGAGCAGCACAGGCTAGTTTGGGGCTAGCAGGAAAGCAGTGGTTCATTCTTTGAGCAGATGCATCTTCCCTTAAACGATTTTAATGTCATAAGGGACATAAGAGTGTCTCAAAGATGAAGTGACAAGGTGAACACTTGAGGGGGGGCATAATGGAGGGGCAAGATGTGATGTGGTTGGCAGATCCAGATGAAAGGCTGTTTCCCATGTTGTTCAGAGCAGGATAGTGGTGTCAAAAGGGTCCTGGACCCCCTCTTCACACACACACACACATATGCTCACGTGCTGCTCCATGTGTTCTTCTTGTGACACAACATCCAGGATTAGCTGAAGTGGAACCAGTGCAGCCAAATTCCCCCGTGAGTCAGACTGACAGCACAGCTGTCTGTGTTCTCCAAGTTCTCCACTGAAACAGAAAACTGCTGCTTTGCTTCACTCAGGCACGGAGACAGGTAGATTGTCTGTGGTGGGGTGACCCTGGCTGGACAGCAGGAGCCAGTCAAAGCCTTTCTATCACTCAGCTGGACAGAGGAGTGAAAACAACAACAACATGGGCTTCCCACAGGGTCACAGCCTCTTTCAGGCACCTACCTGCTCTGTCATGGGGTCCTGCATGGACTGCGGATGGATCCCTGCTTCCCTATGGACCTCCATGGGCTGCAGGGGTACGTCACCATGGGCTGCAGGGGAATCTATTCTGGCACCTGGAGCAGCTCCTCTTCCTCCTTCTGTACAGACCTGGGTGTCTGCAGGGCTGTTTCTGACACACCCTCACTCCTCTGTCTGGCTGCAGCTGTGCAGGATTTTCCCCCCTTTCTGAACTATTATCCCAGAGTCTCTACCACTGTTGCTAATGGGCCCAGCCACAACCAGTGGCAGGTCTGTCTTGGAGCCAGCTGGCATTGGCTCTGTTAGACACAGGGAAATTTCTAGAAACTTCTCACAGAACCCACCTGTGCAACCCTCCACTACCAAAAACTTGCACACAAACCAAATACATCACCCAACACAGTGATCCTGCTAATGATCAGACCAGATCCTCAGGCCCCTAACTGAACAGGTTTTGTAATGTCAAAGGCACACACAGGCTGCTTCATGCCCTCCCAACCTTCTCTGCTCTGTCCTGCTTCTTGAAGGAACCTTCTGTCACGAAAATTAGTGAAAAGCCAGAAGGAACCTGGGTGTGGTTAAGACTCCCCTGGCTGTTTCAGCCCTGCTGGTGTTGCTGATGATTACCTGCGAGCCATCACACCTGCACTCACAGTGCATTCAGTCCCCCGTAACAGCCTCCTAAAGCACTGGCAGCTTGTCTCAGTGCCGTGTATTTGTGGTCAGCGCTGGAGCTTCTGATGGAGATGAGTGGAAATTGGTTTGTAGTTAGTGTTGTAAGCATTTGCCTCCATAGTCTTGCTTTATCTCTCTCTGAACAGCAAAATTCGTGTGGCCTGCAAAATACCAGCCTTTTATCCTGGAGAGAGAGGTAACCAATGCATTTGCAAGTTCCGTACTGAGAAATTACTCTGATTTAAGGTTTTGATTTCGATCCTGAATCAGTCTTCTTAGTTGCTCACGCCAGAGTGAGTTGTTAATCCAGTCCTTTTCCTGCCAAGTTCCATGAGCATTTATTCACCTCTGCTGTCAGCAGGAGCAGGCTGGGTATGGTTTGTAGGTGTATGTACTCTTCTCTCCATGTTCCTCATCATCACAATCTCTAGGCATCCCTGCTGCTTGTTTCTCCCTCAAGAAGGGGAGCCTTGGACGTGTGTGACTTGTGAGGAAGGGAAAGTGTTGGCCCACCTTGAACTTGCACACCATGGAAGCATGCTGCTTTTCCACAACAAGTGGGAAAAGCTGCTTTTCTCTCCAAGGGGAAGTAAAAATCTGCAAAAGAAAAAACAAACCAACAACAGAATTCACACACTGTAGGGGAAGCACAAGCAAAACAAATTAACTATTCAGGTTCCTCAGCAAGCGGTCTAGTATACCTATTATTCAGGCATGCCACAAAAGTAGTTTCCAGCATTTTCTCACACTCTGGAGAATTTTTTTTTTGACTGGTCTCATTCCTGCCTTACTGGCCCCATGCTCAGCATTTCCGTACAAGCCTTGCCTGCCATTGCAGGATGAGATTGGGGTAGTTAGCTCAGCTTTTGTGACTAGCTGGTAACTCAACACAACTGATCCTCCACAAGAAACAGGGAGGAACTTTGAATCAGAAAATTTAATATCAATTTGTATGCATCCCTGGGTTCCCATCCCCGCTGGAGGCAGAGCCATATTAGTACAGCACAGTACTGGGTTCCATGCAGCAGCCAGCTGCAGAGAGGGACAAGGTCTCTGCCCTTTATCTGCCTCAGCTGGTTTTCATCCAGAAGTTCCAAGACCTTAGGGGATCTTAGAGACCAAGATTTTAGTGTGTTGCTGCCAACAAGCGGCTGTGGGTGAAGGTGGATTAGTTTTAGTCCCTGGGGACCTTGGAGAAAGTGGGACACAGCTCATCTGGCCTTTGCAGCATCCCTCGATAAGAGACAGCGAGTTCATGTCCTTTGCTGTTAATTCTGCTGTGCCTTTTGCCACTATCAGATCTGAGTTTCTTCAGCTTTATGGTGGCCAGCCAGGCTGTTGCTCTAATTTTGCTTTTCCCTTTCCTATCTCCTATGCAGAAAAGCAGAGGGAGCTGGCTCGGAAGGGCTCCCTGAAGAATGGCAACATGGGGAGCCCAGTTAATCAGCAGCCCAAGAAGAACAACGTGATGGCACGAACAAGGTAAAGGACTGGAAAAGTACTGGTAGCTTTGCTCTGAGCTGCAATCCCTAATGGCCCTGGGGTGGTCAAGGACAGTGTTCATTGCTTTTGCCTACTGCCAGACACACTACAAGAGCAATGATGGCCCTTCCTGGAGCTGGCGGGCCCAAATGCTCTGTGCTGTGTTGCATCCCAGCCCCTGGGAAGATGCAGGGACAGCTGAGCCCAGGACCAGTGGCAGTGCAGCCTGTAGAAGGCAGAGGCAGCCCAGCCTGGTTGAAATCAGGGGGTTGATAGGGCCATCCTGCAGGTTCTGGGTAGTCTCATGTAACCCCTAATCCTGCCAGTGGGAGAGGAGCAGTGCCACTTCATGAAACACAAAGTGGTTTAGAGCTTAGCTCTGCCTTGGTTGCTTTTGTCACAGTAAGTTCCACTGCTCCTTTTTGACGGTGACCCCTTCTCCTACTGACAGATTTAATGAAGGTTTTTAAATAATGCATCTCTGTGTGCCTTGCTATACACCTCCTCCACCCTTGGAGAACAGCACGGTCACGTTTTGCTGGAGATGCTTTGGAAGAGCTCTGTAAGAGAGTATCAGGCAGTGCTACAACCTGCTGTAAACAAAGACATTCCAGGCTGAATATTTTCTTTTGGAGTATTTTTATTTCTTTCCATGCAAACTTCAGTACACCAATGTGTTAGTTACCTATGTGCAGAAGAGAGGAAACCCCATGAGCCCACAGGATTGCATGGTTTGCATGCTGCTAGAAAGGTGGCAGTTTTTAGTGGAGGAGCTCACTTAAAATGACAGAAGAATCTGCGGAATGCTGGATGTTTACTGATGAATGGGAAAGTTGCCTGGATTACCATATATTAAGTTGAATAGGAGCTGCAGGTCAGAGCCTCTCTATATGCAATGCATCTGAGAGATGAGATTTCTTGTTCACACTAATTCCCCAGACTCAAAATATTAGTAATAAATCCTGACAGGACCCTGTCAACTTTTAGTTGTAAGCCCCTGAAATGCGGGTGGAATGTGCTGCATTGCTTCCTCTCTGTGTTCAGGTGTTGAGGCCATATAAAAGAGCCAGACCCTTCACAGCAGCAAGAAATTCAGGAACTGCGCTCAGCTGGTTTTCCATGACCACTGTTTCTCCTTATCTTCCAAGTACATGCTGGAAAAACTTGTTTTCTTTTGGCAGTAGGCATCCTGAGAGGAATGGTAGCAGATTTACTGCTTGAGAGGTTTAGAAACACTGAAATTAGTGGAGGAAGATAAAAAAGGAGAGAAGATGGGATAAATAGAGATATCGACCTGTAATATGAGTGAATTTTCCGTGGAGAGGTTGTTGTTTCCAAGCTGCTGATGGAAAGAGCAGAGCAGTGACACCTATTGACAAAAGATTTCAAACAGCCAGCTCAGTTTCATTTCACTTAAGGACATCTGAGCACCTCTGAATGGTTCAGTCTGTCTTGCCACAGACAGGGCAACACCAGCAAGGCAGAAATGCCACAAGCTTGTTCAAGCAGCTTTTCACACGGTAATGGATATATTCCAGGAGGATACACTACAAAACTTCCAGGTTATGATTTAAGTCTGAACTGTTGGCTTCCTCAGGTCTCTGCAGGAGAATAAGCTAAATCAAATTTTCCCCTTTTTGACAGTTCTGCTCTTCTCATCAAATATGTTTTCCTTTGTGCTTTGCCTCTCCTAGTCTCTACTCCACCTCCTCCTTCTTCCCCAAGGCCTCTGTTATTCTGTATTATCCCTGTGGATTTGACATTCAGCCTCTAGTACAAGGTTGCCTTCACCATTCAGTCCTCTTCTGGGACAAGGGTGCAGCCAGCCTTACAGGTGAGAGTGATTGGATCCATAACACTCTCAGTCTCCCTAAAAACAAATTAAATGTGGATGAGGTAGGGGTGGTTCTGCACTCTTCTTATGAGCACAGAGCCCACAACACCATCCATTCCACTTGGACATAGCTGGATGCTACAGTCCACTCAGGATGACCTGAACTTGGAATTTGTGTTCCAACTTGTGTTGCTTCAAGTGAGCAGAAACACAAAGACAAGAAGCTCATTGTGGGACATCTCGGATTAAAGCAGCTACCACTGCTACCCAACTTTATTCCAAGGACAGTGAGAAGTGAAAATAAGGACAATCAGGATGTGAGGGAAATCAGGGGCAGAGACACTATAACAATTTTTGTCTGTTGCAGTTAAATCGAAGTTTTTTATTATTAAGAAAAAAGACATTTCTCAAGAAGAAGAAACAGTGGGTTTTTTCCATCAAGTAAATATCACCACAGCGTTCTCCTCCTAAATCCCCTGAGAGTGCTTTGTTCACTGATGATTTAATAACAACAGTCAGTGAATATATATGGAGCAGGGACTGGAAAACCGGAGAGTGAAAATGGGAGTCAATATTTCTGATATCTGTATGGGCAAACTCGTGCTGCCAGATCTCAGGTTCAGTTCCAGACATCTTTGTTTCTTGAGTTCCTGCCTACATACCTCAGGAGCAGAAGGACTGTCCCCCTTCTGTGAGAAGGGCTACTGAATTTTGCGAGTAGATCCCATTTTCTCCAGTCCCCTGGTGCAGCACTTTGGAAATTCTGCATTAGGTTTCAAATTAATTTATTTAATTTATGTTTCAATGAACACAGTAAAAAAAAAAACTAATTGTGAACCTATATATCTGCTTTGTTATAGGATTTGATATATCTTAGTCTCCCTGAGCCTGCCCACTGACAGTGCTTGCCAGGACTTCTTATTTCTAAAATTATTAATGGCTTGCTGCAATTTTCTGCACAGAAGCAGAAAAACATTTCAGGTAGTTAGAGAGTCAGGAGACATGGATTATCATCTTTAGATTTATATTTCTTAAACTCTTAGTGAAGCATCATTGTGCATCATGGTATTTTGTTAAAGACCACTTGGGAGAAAACCTGAGTTACCTCATTGAATGAGAAGATTTTTGCCACTCTTATGGTTCCTACCTGCTGAACAAAGACTCTTATCCATTTGCTTGGTTTAGTTAATCATCATTTAAATGTGAACCAAAGTCGTTTTGCAGGTTTTTGGATGAAAGAACTCTGATGTGAACAAGATACCATTGTATTAACAAATTTTTCTTGTCCTAGAAGTTCTGAAGCCTACATTCCATTTCACAAACTCTCCCAGGCAATTAAAGGTGCAGAGTCATCCTCAGCCTTTGTAACATTTCTGATTAACTGAAAGTCATCACCAAAAAAATGCAATTTAAAAAGTGCTGGTCTGACTGGTCTCCTATGCTGGGCACACCAGCTCGTATTTCTAATATAACTAAATTTAGGACCGAGACCTCAGGAGTGTTGTGTTGCCGGGGGCCTGGGTAGGGACTCAGAAAGACAGACCACATCATGTCCCTGATCTCCAATAGCAGAACAGTGTGATCCCTGAGCCTCTGCCTTCCCCTATGGACTCCTTCCCCTATGTACTCCTTCTCCTTTTCCTTGCCAGGAAAAAAAAGGCAACACAAAAATGAGCAATCTGATATGACAAGCAGTGCTAGCCAAACAGATTCACCAGAATGAAGTGCGGAGTGTCCCAATTTTTTTTTTTCTTCCAGGGAGGAGTATGTTCCCAGGGCATGCCCAGTGTTTATCCCTGTGAAACTACTGTAGGCTACCCAGAGACACAGCTCGCTCCCTCTGAATTGCACCCATTTCAGCATCTTCACCAATAAGTGAGGGCTTGCAAAGAGGTGAAGTGGGGAAAGGCAGCTATCATATAGCTTTACCCTAGGCAGTGTGGTGCTGAGCTTTACTGTGTGGTTAATGGACAACATTTAATTATTTCAGGCTCGTCATTCCCAATAAAGGCTATTCGTCATTAGATCAGAGTCCAGATGAAAAGCCACTGGTAGCCCTGGATACAGACAGGTATGCAAAAGGTTAAACAGGTGGTATACGTGACAGCCTAAGCGAGTTTTCATGCCAGAGGGCAGCAATCACACTCTTCCCTCCACTGTTCCCTCTGACCTGTGCTGTAATGGGTCTCTGTGTGAGAACAAGTGAGAAGAGCTGTGAGTAGAGAGCACTGTGATGGAAAGATCTGAGGGTCACAGATGAAAGCTGCTCTACAGGCTTCCTTGATGTAACTTCTCTGTGCCTCAAGAACAGTTTCATGGCACAAGAAAGATAGGACTAAGTGGGGAATACAGGTCTCATCTAACCAATTCCTTCTTTGCTGTATCTTGTACTTCCCTGCAGTGATGATGACTTTGATATGTCCAGATATTCCTCCTCGGGATACTCATCAGCTGAGGTGAGTTATACTCTCGCCTGCCATCCTTGCCATGAATGCAAATAACAGAGCAGCCAGAAATGGCTTAGAGTGGCCTTGCGCAGGCAGAAGTGGCTGCACAGCAAATTTAGTAGTGGTATAGACTCTGTGAATCTGGAGGGGGCCATGGCAGAAACCGTGTCATGTTGCTTTCTTCCCTGGTGATCCAGTTGGCTCCATATCCTCGCTGCCATGGCACAGAGATCTGCCCATCAGCAGTTTTCACAGCTACCTTTGGTTTCACTCAAACTCTCCCTCGTTTTGCTTAGTCCTGCAGTGACCCATGAGGGGCAAAAGCATCATCTTGTCTGCCATGGCAGCTCAGCAACTGTATGCATGCCAAGGACACAAATAAAGCATCTGAGGGTGTGCTGTGATTTCCAGTTATTGGAGTGGTCAGGGTCACCCAGTGTGTGTTTACTTGGAGCAAGCAGAAAATTCCAGGGAGGGCTTGCAGATATGAACTCTTGCCCTTTCAAAGAGAAAAGGCAGGAAGCTCAGTCTTGTTAGTCCTTCTGCATTGTTTCTGATTCTATTCCCGAACTCTCATGGATTTGTTGCTCAGCCTCTGGCTACTGCTTCTGCAGGATTTTACATCCAGGGTGCTGAGCAGCCATTCTGCCCACAAACTGCTCAGAACTTGTATATCTTCCCTGGATAAAATACCTCTGAAACCCTGGGAAACAGCCAAGAGCAGTGACCGTATCAGATGATCTGAGCTGTTCCTGTGCCCTGATGAAGTGTTGTTTACACAGATCCAGTTGGACAGCACTTGAATCTGAGATCACACAGCCAAACTTTACCATCTTTTAACTGCTATAGTGTGCCCCAGACTGAGAGGGGGGACTGCCCATCTGCCAGTAAATATTATTATTACATTACTTTAACTGAGAGCTTGTCCTCAGGGAAAAATTATTCCAGAACAAAATAGTGTATCTCACTCTAGATACTCCTGTTCCGGAAGAAGCTCCCCCCCCCCCAACCTGAGGTCAAAAACTAGAACTGTTTCATTAGTGGGGCAGCTGTTAATGATGGGGAAGTACATTCCAGAATAGGGGACCTCCTCCATCTTCTGACCACCAGCAGTAAGAAGTCCTAAGTGTTTGACTGTTTGTCTCTTTGTCTGTAGCAGATCAACCAAGACTTGAACATCCAGCTGCTAAAGGATGGGTACCGGTTAGATGAGATCCCAGACGACGAGGACCTCGACCTAATCCCTCCTAAATCGGTCAACCCCACCTGCATGTGTTGCCAAGCCACCTCCTCCACCGCCTGTCACATCCAGTAGTGAGGCCGGCAGGCTGTGATCAGTGCTTTCCACTATAACTGTAAAACTTAACAGCCATTGCTTCCTCCTATGGTAGGACGTGCACCTCTTTGTGTTCATGGAGCCAGGAGAAACCAAAAAATTCATTTTATGATTGGTTGATAACTTATTTTAAACTATGGTAAAACAAAAGAGAAGTTGCTCAAAGTGCCAGGCAGTGCCTGGCAGAAGTGACTGGTCTGGAGAGCGAATGCAGAGGGGTCCAGAGATACCTCCTTGGTTTGTTTAGGCACTGGGGATATTTTGTAAAGTGTCTTTTTTTCAGAATGGGAGAGGTCAGATGGGACTTCAGGTAATCCTGCCCACTGAAACCAATCCATCTGCAAGATAAGGGCAAGTTGGAGGTATCAGAGTGTTTTACCAATGAGAGGAAGTCAGTTCTTAATTCATTCACTAAACCTGTTTCATTTGCATAACCAAAATGATACTATACCTGGGGCACAGGAATGGGGACGGACCAGGGCATCCTTTCTTATGGCAAGGCTAGCCAGGACTAGCATGACACAATTCATTTACTTGCAAAAGGGACGAATAGGTGACATTTCACTGTGAGTCAGTACTAGCTAGAGCTGTTGTGTCACATAGCCAATGCAATCTACCCTTAGCGCCACATTAAATTACCACCGAACGCATCGGATTCGATCTGCAATCCATCCATGCACTTCAGGGATTTGCTCCTTGCCCAGGAATACCAACCGTACTTGTGAGTTCAGTTCAGTCACGTGTTCTGACTTCAGCCTGTATTTAATCCCTGTGCGACCCATCTCTTTCCAAAAATCTTAAACTTTGTTCAGCTGAGAAGAAATGAATCCTGCATGAGTCAAGACTAGAGAGGTACAGCCTGAACGACAGAGCTGGAAAAGCTAGTTGAAGAAAGCACATTTTAACAGTGCTTGACTCTTGATATTCTCTTGACACTGTGTCTGTGGGTGCCTGTGGGAGAGACTCATTAATGCTGAAGTCATCAGTGCATTGGGGTCAGACTTGAGAGAAATTTTCAGCAACAGCAGACTTATGAACAGCTTCAGCTGAAAGATGCCCATGAGAGGAAACTACTGTTCACCCCCTCTATACCCCCTTTGTGAGCCTATGGTCCACATTACAACTGTCCCTTGTCAGGAGTAGTTGTGTTTTATTTGGTGATGGAAAAGTTAGGAAACCTGTTACATTAGGTGGCTGGGCTGAGCTGCCAGTTCACCAGCAGATTGTTTTGAATGCAGAATCACTTCTGGAATTAGGAAACATGTCCGTCCTCTCTCTGGCCAGTCTTACACTGCTGGCTTCAGCACATGCAAGGGATGGGCTGGCATTTTTCTCGGTGTTGAAATCTTTTGCCACAGGCACAATTCTTGTGTTTTCCTGGCCTTTCAGGAGGAAGGACCACCTGCCTCGGGTCATCACCTGCTTTGTAGCCTGGGAAAGGAAAAAAATGAGGGCAGTTCTGAGCTTCCCATCAGAATTCCTGAGTCACAAAGCAGAGCCCGAGCTGCACCACAACAGACAGATCCCTCATCTGAAATCTGCATGAAGTGAGCTGAGCCTTTAAGAAGTCCTATTCATAACTAGCAGGAGATTTATTTAACATCCTGGGGATTCACTCTGTGCAGTGCAAAGCTTGATACCAGCCACAGTGTGAGTGAAAGAGCAGGCACACAAGATTCCTGGGCTTTACTATTCACTGGATGATATCAACAACGTTTAAAGCTGTGCTTGTTCGCTTTCCCTAAAACAACATGCTGCCACCCTGGTTCCAGGCCATAGGAGGAGGACTTGAATGGTGCTGTTTACTGAGCATCCCTGCCTCTTCATGCAGAAGTGATGGTTGAGTTGCCACCTCCTGTAGGGATAGTGTTCCTCAAGTGAATTCTTCTCATTTTCTCACCACCTGGTTGTGCTGAGGGGGAATATTTCCAAAATATTCCAAACTCGGGTTGAGGTTATCAAGTTGTCTGGAGGTTGGGGAAGTAGAGAGTAGAGAGAAGGATAAAAGGGAAAAACATTCCTTAAGGAGTCTTTTTTTTTAATGGGGAATGTAGTTAAAACCTAATAGAAATACCATGTTCAAACCAAATCCTGTAGGTCATAACCAAGGCTCTTTAAATCTTCACTCTTCTGGAGAGGGACTTTGCAGTTCAGCACTGGTACCACGGAATGTCTTCATCACATTCATCCTCCTGGGTCAGTCTCTGTGCCTTCCAGCCGGGTTGCACATGCTCAGCCTTTCCCACAGCCCTTGCTCAGGAGCTCGGAGCATTTCGGGGTGCCTGCTAGAGCAACAAGCCATCTATTCACCTGGGCCAGCCACTGAGGACTGCACATCCCAAAGGTCTCCATCATGCTGCTATCATAGAATCATGCCGTCATCTAGGTTGGAAAACACCCTTAAGGTCACTGGGTCCAGCCATAACCGAGCCCCGTCCTTTTCAGTCTAAGATAGAATGAGGCCTGCTGGCACTGATATCCCCCAGGGTTATCACCTCTCCTCTGGGGGACAGACTTCCACTTAGTGGACTTGGCAGTGCTGGGTTAACAGTTGGATTCTGTATCTTCAAGGTCTTTTCCAATCCGAGTGATTCTATGACACCCACTGTCCCATGGCACCATGACCAAGTCCTTTTATTGCCCCTGTCGCTGGTTCCTGCCTGCCGTGTGCCCTGAGGCATTCCCCAACCCTGCAACTGCCTTCAGCCCTCTGCATTTTGTGATGTGCATCCGCTTCTAGCACGGCCTTTTAGGGAAGGAGGGAGATGAATTCCAATGTTACACCCGCTTCCTCCAAATACAAACTGAAGCACAACCCAAGTGTTTTTGCCTGTGCACAGAAGGAGTAGGTTGCACAAATAGTTGGTTTGGCGTGACAGTACAGGACCATAAAATGGCAATTTTTTGGCTTCTCCTCTCTATGCTTTGTGTTCATATATTTTATTAGGGGAACAATGTAGAAAGGGTGGGGAAAAGTAGTTACCTGTGGGTCGTTATCAGAAAGGCTGAGTGGCTTAAGGCAATGCACATGTGGCTGTCATAGAAAACTGAACACTAACCCTTCTGAACTGCAGCCCCTTCAGCAGATTATGACCATGCAGCATGTTTGTTGGCTCGTTACGGAATTTTGAGGACTGCCCATTGGTATGTATCAACCACAGATGAGGCTGGTTCCCCCTGTCTGGTCTCATGTTCAGGCCTTTGCTTAAGCCAGCAGGTTTTCCTTATGCCCTCAGCATCACAGAATGGGTAGGGCTGGAAGGGGCCACAGTGGGATCATCTGATCCAGCCTCTCTGCTCAAGCAGCCCTTGTTGGAGGTTATGCTGTGGTGATTTCCTGGGAGAGCGTGGAGATAGATGGCTCTTCTGGCACTGCTCTCCTTAGAGCAGTCTCTGCCACCATGGCCAGGAGAAGGCAGAAGGAAAGAGCACAGACTCTGACTCTCTGACACAGCATTTCTACAAAATCTGCAGAGCTGCTGGGTGCTCTCCTAAATGCAGATGGCATGCAAGAAAGAAAATTGTTCCTTCCTCCAGTCTTTGCACCAAACGAGATGGCCCTCTCAGGCCACATTTTCAATCCAAAGTTGTACAGAAAACCAAGGAGAGGAACACCATGGAGTATGAAATGCTGCATCGCTGTCTATCTAAATTACCATGCAAACAGGATGTAAGGATATTGGTGCTGGTGCCTCCACAACGAAATTTGCATTCAATGCCTCATAAAGCCAGACTGGGTTTTTATTAGGATTTTTTGTAATGTCAGTCAGCAAATTACTCGAGTTTGAGCAAATCCTTTTCTTTTATCAGATGTTAATCTGATAAAATATCAGATAGTGTACTTTAACGTGAGCTGGATTTGAACTCCAGAGTCTCAGCACTCTGTTCCATCTCTCTGGTCTGCAAACTCCACATTTTCAGATGTCTTTGTGAGGAGGAACATCCTCCTAGTCTTGAGGAAGGTCTGTAGATAGCATGGTCATGTCTCCTTTTCTGGTGTTTGTAAATAAACTTCGGCTGAAAGGAGGCTGATGCCCATCCTGAAGGCTCATTTGACATCTTATCAGACACATCTTGAAGTCAACCCAACACGTGTGCTTGGCCATTGGGTCTGCTGTGCTCTTCTGGCTGTCCTGCCTGCAGATGCCTTGCAACTGCAAAAGCAGGTGACCATTCCTGCTGCATGGACTTTGAAAGGGACTTCAGGACAGCTTCCCCATGGACAGGATGGACTCAGCTCATTCTGGTTTGTCTCACCAGCTCTTGTCCCAAAAGGAGGCACCCACGGTCTTCAGCAGTTTGTCTGGCTGACACACAGGTCTGCAGTCCTGAGCAGAATCCTTTCCTTTCCGTGCACAGTCTGGGCTGGCCTGCAGGCTGTGCAGGAGAGTGCAGGAGGCTTGAAAAGTGCAGCGCCCTGTGCGTGACTCAACAGAAACATGAAGATGCTTTTGAAGAAAGGAAGGACCCAGCTGGGCAACAGATGGAAAACAGGAAAAGGAAAACAAGCAGTAACTGGAAAGATTGCCAAGTGCTGTCGTGGCCTAGGGCAGATCCCAGTTGTCCGAGTTGATCTGTCTCAGTGCAGTGCTGATGCCAGCAGGGAGCAAAGCTTGCTTTCAGATGTACACACCAGAAACACCCTGTCCCTGAGCTGGCACTGCAGCCAGATACAACCCTGCTGGGTCTGCTGGACTAAAGAGCACAGAAATGAGATCTGAGTCCTTGCTGCTGTTGGTATTTGCTCTAACCTCAGGCAAGTCACATGCCTTCTTGATGTCCATTCCCTTCTGCAGCACATGGGAGAAACCTGCCTTCCCAAAGTGCTACCATCATCCTGCCTGGATATTGCCAAGTGTGAGAAGCACCGTTGCTAGGACAGCTCTGCGAGCAGGATGTAAATACCATGCTATAGAAATTTAATTCCTATTTTCAAAGTACTACTCTTCTTTCCCTCTGTTTACCATCTTCTGATGTTGCTCACACATGCCAGAAGGCAGCGGGGCGGAGGTTAGTACAGAGGTTAAACATCTTTGGAGAAAGATGTTTGTCAAGGATATTCAGTTATTCAGTTACTTGGCAGCTGACTCTTGCACAACTGGCTTCTGAGTTTGCCTGCTCCCACAGGGAACATGTACAAAGATTTGGTGGACCAACAGCACCATCCACTGATAGCAGAATTAAGGAATTTAGGAGTGCAGCTTGGGATGGCGAGTAGCGATGAAGGGGAACAGAGGATTGAAAGGCTCATTTTTGGGATATTCCCATGGCAGTTTCGTGTTCTTGCTTTTAGCAACCATATGATCCTCTTAGCCTTTAAACTGGTGGTTCTGCCTGGACACCTCCTTTCCTTTTCCATTCTCACTTCAAACCCACCTGGGGAATTGCCACTCGTACCTAGAATGCCGTAGGCTTTGGCACCTGGCTGCTGCTTGGCTCAGCAAGCTTGGGCTGCATGTTCAAAAGCAACATCTGCATAGAGGAGCAGCGCCACAGGGCTAACTGGGAAGGCATGGGAAGGTCTTAATTTTAAGCTGCTTTTCACCTCTAGGCACACTTGTCACTTCCTTTCAAGGCTCACCTGTGAGAGGGATTGCTCCGAACCACATCTCATCAGACAAATCCACCTTTCTTACAGAACCACACGAGACCTGAAGCAGAAGGGCCAGGGATTTAGCACAGAGGGAGATGTTGTGGCCTGGGATTATCTACAGAAGGTCATTGGAGGTTTCTCACGGGGGTTGTGGTCCATATTTTGACTTTCTGTATTATGCAGCTGAGCTGCCGCATTGCTTCCCAAAAATTACGGCTCCATCCCTTCCTTTGCCCCTGTTGACAATTGCTGGCAGTCCCAGGGTGACAGCAGCTGAGTGCTGCCTGGCTGAGCGCTGCTTTGGCAGCTTGCTGGGGCGGCAAAGGCTGGGACTGACTGAGATCACACAGAGCACAGCCCCATGGCCCACGCAAGCATGCAGCAAACCGTGTCACAGAGCAGCACAGACACTGGCAGGACAGGTGGCAGCTTTCCCTGGTGCTTCCGGAGAGCAGCTTCTCCCATTGCTTTACAGACCCATTTGCCACTGGTGGTGACTTTGGGCCTTTTACTTTCTCTAAAAAGCTGCTCCAGCAAAAGAAGGATTTGCTCCTGGAAAGTGCCCGCCTCACTGATGGTGCTTGGCCTGTGGAGGCATTTCCATAATAACAAATGGTGATACAGGTGGTGGGACTGGATCAGGGAGTGGAAGGTACAAAATAAACCTCATTAAAATGTGACTCACACCGTCACTGGAAAGCAGAGCAGCAGGCACCAGGAAAAGAAAAGGTCACTGAAAGTCTATGCTGAGTCCCATAGCTGCTGAGGTATTTACCCTCTCAGAGCAGCATTTTTCCCCTAGCTGCCCATGCAGCTGTCCCAGGTGAGCTCTCTGGGAAGCACTCCTCTTCACCCAGGCTGCCTTCTTGCTTCTGCAACCTAAATAAGCTGCAACTCCATTTGTTACCCACCTTCCTCAAGCCTCCATGATTTGGGAGACACAGTTTGTTGAGAGATGTAATACAGACACGTGGAAAGAGCTGAAAAACTTGGGCAAGCACTCTTCATGACAGACCTTCATATCCATCCCCAGTTCACAGATTTGTTTGTTCAGTTTCTTTGCATGGAGAAGCTGCGGTAGCAGCTGTGTTCAGCTTGTGGCTGCCTCTGTCCTGAGACAAACCCCAAGCAAAAGTCAGGCCAGGTAGGTCAGTGAACACGATGGGGTGAGAGTCAGATAGGAGGCTGGGATTTCTCTTCACCCACATGAAGGCTGCGGGGCTGAGGATTCACCAGGTTCGTGCAAAACCTGGTGAGATCCAGCCCGCCGAGCCGGATGCCTTCACCCTCCTGGCCTCGGTGCTGTGGGTCCAGGTCTGCAGTCCTGGTCCCAGACCTGCCAGCCCACACGCTCCTGGTGTGGGCTGGAGTCCTGCAGCAGAGGCCCTGGTGGGGAGCCTGTTGGCTCTGCTCTTGCTGCACTGGGGCAGGGCGCTGTGAGACACTGATGGGGCTGTAGTTCTGCCGGGAGAAAGACTCTGGTGGAGGATGAAGTTTTTGCAGGGGAGACAATTCAGAAAGTTGGGGTTTTCCCCTCCCCTTTTTGCACTTTTTAAACCATTTTTACTCCTTCCACAGAGGTTATTGAACCTTCAGTTGAATAAGGGAGATGAGCTGCCATTAAATAGGTGTCTGAAGGGTCTGAAAGCAGGTGCTGGCTGGCGCGCAGAGCCGGTCTGTGCCTGACGTGATTTCCAGACCTCGTTGTCCTACCTGTAGCAGAGTCACCCCATGAGCTGGGCGAGGACTGGGGTGGGAGGGTCAGCGCTGGCCATCGTGCCAAACAGCCGTGGCTTCCCAAACTGAAGAAGAATCAGACCAGGAAGTGGGGGAAGGAGCAGCAGCAGTAGAATGATAGCTAGTTGTCACAGGTAATCTTCGGTATCCGTGTCCAGTGGTTAGTCCTAGAATCGCAAGCCTTGTTATATTGCACACACGTCCTCCTTCCACTCCCCTTTTCTCAAAGCAGCCGTCGCCTTTCCTCCCCCTGCCCCGTGCACTAGTGATGAGCATCAGAGGCAGTCGCACCAAAGTGATTCTCAGCCCAGTTCTGCATCCCCCTTTCCCACTCGAACCCAAGGCAACCCGGACAGCTGTTGGCCGTCACAAGTCTAGTAATTCCAGTTGGGTTTCTTTCCTTGTGTACCATGGCTTCCTTCCCACACACTCTAGCAGGGCAGTACAGGAGGCTCTGATCATGTCCCAAGAAGTTTCTTTGCCCCCAGCAGCACCTTGCAGACATGCACCTTACTGGGAATGTACTGGGTCGATGCTGGTGAGATCTGGCACTGCCGATCTTGAATGGGTGGCAGCTGATGGGGATCCACCCGAGGAAGTTGGCAGAAAGTGGCTACTGTCCCTTTTCTTTTCTTTTTTGAGGGAGAGGGGGATTTTTTGGCATTACAATTATTGTCCATCTTCCAGTGGCCAAGTTCTGGGCTGCATTAATAGTTGGGGTTCATTGGCTGTCCAGTCAGGTGTGGAGCTTTGCACCAACCTTAACAGCGAAAGTCCTGCCTGTATCCAGAGCCTGGGCACAGGATGGGCTTCTTCCATGCTGGCAAAGTACTTTCAGCAGGCTCCAGATGGACACTTCTGGCAGACACAGAAACAGCACTCCTCCAGGTCCGGATCAAATCTGCACTTCCATTTTGTGTCCTCAGCATGGAAAAAAATCAACCTAAGCAAATGCCTTCCAGGTCTCCATTCCCCGTGTGGTGCCTGGCGCCCCAGGGGAAGAGATGGTGGGAGGCATTTCAGGGTCACCAAAAGCAAGATCCTTTTTGGATTTATTTAATGGAAATACATTTCGGGACGGGAGACCTCCCGACCTTTGTGTTAATCTCAAGAGCAGGAGTTGAATTTCTGGCTGTCCTTGCATATAGTGAAATATAGCTGAAACAGCCAAACGCAAATAGAGTTAAATGTAGGGTTTGACCTGAATAACCTTTTAATTAGGAAGATAAATTTGTTGTAGTTTGACCTTAGTCCTTGTTAGGAACCTGCTAATCATTTGACATGCAGAGTGTATTAATGCTGCACTTAACTTGGCCATTGTTTTTTTTATCTGGTTTTGGGAGTTTTTTCACTCCCAAAGCATCAATCTGCATCTTGTATGGGTTTTCTTTTGTTTTCTTTTTTTTCCCATTCAGATCATGTAGCACACTGTTGTACTTTTGTTCCCGTCTGTGTAGAGTATTGCCTTAAACAGATCAGTTGCGTTATGGTTTGTTTTGGGTTTTCTCTTTTCTACCATCAGTTTTATGCATTAATTTATTTTAAAATGTGGGGGTTTTTTTCAAAAACATGAAAAACGTGTATAATATTTTTTTTTTAACATTTCCATTGCAGTATTTATCATTGTTACTGGTTGTGTGTAGTGTAATGGAATTAATGATATTAAAAAGCATACATATGAAAACCAGCCTGACAGCGGGTTTTTTTCATTGGCGCAAAGCAGGGCAAGGGGGTGTGGACTTCACCAGCTCCTCTGAGCCCCCAGCAGTCACAGGGGTGCAGCCTTCACGCCATGGCCTGCTGGGTCCCAGAAACAGCGGCTGCTGTGAGCTGTGTGAATGGCAGAGGTAAATATTCCAGGACTGGCCACCAGCGTTTGGGAAACACGAGTCCCCGAGGCAGCAGGAAGGCACTCCAAGGCTGGACCCAGCCCGTGCATCTGGCCTGCGAGAAGCAGAAAGAACTGCTGCACCTGTACAACACCAATGGCTGAAATAACCTTTTCTCCAGCCTTGCAGCTGTCCCGCCCCTCAAAGCTGTTGGCACAGGAGCCAAGCCCTGATTTTAAAGTCCAACGCCAGCAGCTGGAAAACCTGTGGACCACCAGGGACAGAGGACAGCCATGGAGGCCAGTGGCTCACACTGGCAATGAATCTGGTGCAGGATTAGTACCCCCACAAGAGAGGCTTGGACTCCACCTCTCTGCGGAGTGGTGCTCCCAGACCTGTGCCCTGGGGTTCTTCAGAGCCAGGGAGCTGGGGCAGGGGTAGGCACTGCAGTGTCCACGCTCCCCTCCCAGCCTCCCAATGACTCCCTGGAGGGGATGGGGCTGATGGAGAGCCTAAACCTGGCTCAACAGAGACCAGTGAGGTGTGAGAATCAAGGGCAGCTTGTTTTCTTCTTTTCTAAGGGCACAATAATCACTTTTGCCAAGAGCCATTCGGGTGTTCCCAGGCTGTCCAGCAGCAAACCAAGCAGGGCTCTGCAGCCCTTCAGGGGCACAGGCTGTCACCTACCCTGCCAAGAAGGGTGTGGGGCTGCACCCGTGGATCTGCCAAAATGAGGCAGCAGAGGGGCTGGAAGCAGGAGCACAGCAGGGCTCTGAGCTGGCACTGTGTTACGGGCCAGACCAGAGCAGGGCTTCGCTTGTCCCCATCCCTGCAGGGGCATCTCTGCTCAAGTCCCCAGCTCTGGAGAAAGCAAACCCAGTTCATGCAACTCCCACGCCAGCATGACCCCGCTGCCTCTGCACTGAGATGGATGAGGATTGCTCACTCTGATTGCAGAGCCCATTACTCGGGATGGAACAGCAAACCAACCATGCAGGATCACCCAAATCCAGCTTTTAATTAGGAAGGGGAGACAGAGCAGGCAATAATTTCCCTTGGTACCTCATCAGGCTGGGGCAGCTGTGCTGGTGCTCTGCAACAGGCACTGGCTGCACTGGTGTGGGGCTCTGTGCCTGCAGCTGCATTGCTGTAGATTTTCCAAGGAAATACAGGAGAAAGGGGCTGGAAAAGCCACAATCACTGCTCCTGCACCTCCCAAAATAAAATTATCCTGACTAGGACCAGCTGAAACTATTTCCTACCATTGTTAAGATAGCTGCCGGCAGGAGGGGAGGGAGCTGGGAGCCAAGACAAAGCCAGGAGGGTACAGCCCAGGAGGGATGTAGGCAGGAATAACATTCAGGGGGCATGGCTGTGGGACTGACAGAAAGTCACCAAATCCCACTGCTCCCATTCTATGGCATCACTGGTCACATAAGCATCACCCTGGGATGCAAGTGCCCACACCCACACCTGTCCCAGCAGGCTGCACGTTCCTCTTCTCTAAAAAACACAGGACCCTCAGCAGCACTTGCACCAGCTCTGACTGCTCGCGGTGCTCTGTCAAAAAGTCCATCCAAGAGCAGGCTCCACAGGAGCTCTGGAAGGAGAACAAGTTTGTAACACAGATAAATGCTGCAGGAGGAGGAAACTTTGGGGTTTCTACACCTACCCAGTTGCAGATGCAGGAGGGTGGCCCAAGGACTCAGAGGGTGCCTCGCTGTATCTCTGTATTGAGGGGATGTCAGGCTCCCTGATCAGGAAAGTGTTAGACAGCCCATGTGCTCACTGATTTGTCCCCTGGAGCTGCATCCTGCAGTGGCTTTGGGCTCTCAGAGCTGGCAATCACCAGCAGAAGCTCTCACGTCAGCCCTGTCCATGGGTAGGTTTCAGAGTGCACCAGGCACAGGATCTGCTGAAGAAGGAAAACTGAGGCAGCGACAGAGCTCATGCCAGGGCTGCTGTGTGACATGGTGACGATGGGGTGGCTCTGAGACCTGCAGCAACACAGTCCCCAGGCTCAGATGAGTTCCAGCTGGTGGGCCTTCCACGCCAGGGAGATCATGTGAAGGGCTGGGGAGAGTTCTGAGCACCAAAAAATCCCTCCCGGCTCTGGTCCCGCAGGAGGAGGGATCCCTCAGCCGAAGCCCCACTCAGAGGGTGTCTGTGGGACACAGCTTTCCCCTCACAGGCTAAGAAGGTCACCAGCACTGAGGTAAAGCTCGTTGCAAACCAGCTCATCTCCTGCAGCCTCATTACCATGTGCATTATAATGAGGGAGTGAGCAGAGGGCATGGAGAGGGACGTCACCACTGTGCCGGACAGAAATAGTGCATGCTACCGACCAGAGCGCTCCTCTGTCCCACGAAACCCAGCCCTCGCAGGCCTTGCCAGCTGTAGGACATTGGTACAGTCCTGTAACTCCCTTCCCAACCTCTGCTTGCCCCATTCCTGGCAGTCCCAGTGCACTCTCCCCATCTCCCATTAGGCAAAGTGCTCGAATGTCTGTGGACACCCGGGATGCAGGGGCAGAGGAGCCAGTGATGCCATCCTCAGTCCCTGGTTTTGGGTGAGCGGGGAGCTTGGGGAGAGAATCACAGTGCTGCTACAACCCCCGAGGGAGACTTGGTGCTCAGATCTCCAGCTGCATTTCCAGCATTAGATCCTGCCTGGTAATCGGCTTCACCGTGTGCCCCGGCGGCCATGAAGGCAGATGCTGCCACATGGCCTGGGTGTCTCTTCCCACTCCCTACTGTCTGTAGGGATTAACAGTGTCCCTGTTTCAAAATCCATTGAGCCAAGGTCAGTCCAAGCAGCTGATTGAGGTGGCAATGCAGGAACACTGCAGGAACACCATCAACCATCAACCCCGCTGCCTCTCAGCCTGAGAAGAACGGTTTGTCCATGTCCAAGGGTTCTGCCAAGGTGCCAGCTGTCCTTCTGTGTCACAGAGGGCATATCTTCATGGGGTCGGGGGGCTGATGGTGCTGGCAGTGGCTCTGTTCATCCCCTTTTTACATCTTGTGCCCTCCTCCCAGTGCCAAAGAGATGCCCCCTCAGTGCACGTGCCTGTGGCTTTGCCACGGCCACCCATCTCCTTCCCTGGACTGAGACTGTCCCTGTCCCAGGGAAGTCTGCACATCCTGAGGGTTCTGACTTCCAGTGGCCCATAAATACCTCCTGGTGGTAAATGCTGCCTGGGAAATACTCTCCTGGTGCCCCATAGTCCCCAGGGACCAAGGCTGCATGGGCAGGGACAAGTGGCCAATGAGCTACAACTGGTGTGTGTCACCTCTATGACAGATCCTTAACAAAGCCAGATTTACTCCCAGGATGGGTGTTTGTATGCATGGTCTCATCCAGCCATGCTTGGGACCGTACAACACCTGAAATCCTGCTGGCAGCCCCGAGCCCCACTGCATGTACCTTAGCATCCCCAGACTGTGGGGCCACATCAGTGTTTCTTGTACTGCTCTTGTATTTTCTGTTCCCGTTGTGTGCTCTTCTCACCAAGAACGTGCTCTCTGGCCACACTGTTTGTGATGCAGTAATCAGCCCTGTCCTTCACCCACTGCAGCTCTGGCAGCACCTTTTAATCCCCACATGTTCACCTTTAGGATGTCCCTGTTGCTGAAGCAGCTTTTTTCAGCCCTGGGCAGAGTGTGGAAAAGATGCTGTTCCACCAGCACAGTCATCACCCTGCTACTGCATCAAATCCCTGTGGGCCAAAATTAGGTGTGAGACTTAGCAGAAAACATGTGATTGGCTTTAAATTCCTGAGATCAGAAACTAAAACCAAGCAACAAGAATAAACAGGGACCATTGGATTCCCCTTTTATGTCCTTGTGACTGAGACTCAGTTCTCCACTAAGGAACAGGAATATTTTCCTGAATTGGCATGGGTCTGGTAATGAGAATTTTAGGAAAATGACCCTGCAAGAGAGAGTGGTGTTCGAGGCAGGGAGACCCACTGGAAATGGCTCACTGAGATGGCAATGCCAGGGTACATTAGTTTATCTCAGAGACTTACTTTGCCCCATGGCACCGGTGAAGGGCAAAGGTGGTCTTTCATTAAACTTAGGTTGGGCGATTGTTCCCCTCAGACCCTTTCCCACAGTCTGGGGAAGTTCCTGGGAAAGGGGGAGAAACGTCATTGACTGCTGGTTTGGTGGGCACTTTAATAGCCCTTGCAGGCCGGTGCCCTCACACCATGCACAAGCTGGAGACCAAGAAAGCATGCGAGGGAAAGCTGTCGGAGCATAGTAACACAGCCAAAAATAGAAGCAGTCATTGGCACCCGTGTTTGTCGGCTTCGTGCTGGGCTGCTGAGGACGTGCTTGCTTTTGGCAAGTTGTCCAGGAAGAGCCGCCATCCATCTGGGATACTGAGCTCTGACACAGGCTACATAAGGAAGGGTACTTTGAAAGCAGCACATAATTAATGAAGGCATGAAATGCCCTTGTCTGACTGCGATCTGAGAGCACAGTGCCGGGGGCAACGCCACCCGCGCCCCTCCATGTGTGCTGCTGATCGTAAACCCACGGCACTGTGGTCCTCACAGTCGGGGGGATGCTCCAGCACAGAGCCTTCTGGGGACCCACATTCCAGTGGGGCAGCAGCCTGCCGTGCTGTGCCCACACCAAGCAGTACCCCGATCCTCCTGGGAGCAGGGAAAACCCCATGAAACCCCAACTCGGACTAAAACCATCCCACGAAAAGCATGTCCCGACCCAAAAGCACCCCACTGAAAAACCTGGCCCGGCCCAAAAGCATTCCATGAAAAGCCCATCCCAGTCCCAATGCGTCACACGAAGAGCCCAGCACAGCCCAAAGGCATCCATTAAAACCCCGTCCCTGCCCCAAGGCATCCCATGAAAACCTTGTCCCAGCTCCAAAGCATCTCACGAAAATCCCATCCTGACCCAAAAGCATCCCGG